>JANHFX010024020.1:0-57086 GCA_027560015.1 Chloroceryle amazona | reverse complement strand
ATAAAAGAAAATATGAAGTCCAACAGGTTTGGAGAATCAAGGAGTTGGTTGTTATGTTGAAAGTCCAGGAGGAGTGTCTCTGAATTGGCCTTTGGTGAGAGGTGGACGTCTTCATCAGACAGCTCATGCTTTTCTATGCAATTTCACCAGTATAATTTAAAACACACCCTGGTGTTTGCCTCCACAGTGGCATTACCCTGATTTTCTGAGGAGAGGAATGTGTGGGCTAAAGGTAGAGAACAGTGACACCAGGGTTATCATCCCTGGGGACTTTATGTTAATGTTTCTTTCTCAGAAGTGTATTTCTGGTGCCTTGCTGGGATGCTAACAGATGAATCATGTCTGGCTCCATGTACCTTAATATTTCAACCTTTTATCTTCTGGTCCAGTAAGGAAGTGGCACAGAACTGAAATGCCACCCATACTGTGACAACTCAATGGTTGGTTTATTTTTTAAAAACATCTTGCTGTTCATGGAGATATGACACCATCAGAAACCCAGTACAAACTAGCTGGAATTACTTAGTTGCCTTAAACACCAGTTTTTATCTGCAGCAAATCCATGTTTCCTTTGTAAATATCTGCTAGTGATGGGGCCAGATGGATTAAAATAAATAAGGCATTAAAGTATCAACGCCGGAAACAAAGTTCATTATAAGCTGTCCAAGGCCAAAAGGAAGCCATCAAAAAATGTTATTGTTCCTTAACATTTTGTTGTATCTTAGAACACAAACTGAGGTTTGACATTAAATGACATAAATTAATCCAAACAGCTTGTCTTTATGTTTTAAAATTATAACAATGACATATTTTCCTCTTTTGTCACATTTTAAGACTTTTGCGTTTCCATCATAGCATTTAAAATGTTTGCTGCAGGTGGAAAAGGTGATGGCAAAACACTATAGAACTGCCTCTGAATATACTGACTTTCAACTAGGTATCTGATTCTGGCAGTGTAAGGCTGACCACTGCTACTCCTCAACCAGGGTTGGCTGACTGGGAGCTAAACATGAGGGTGAGCAATAGCAGGTGACGAAATATATGCACATAGAAGGCTGAACCCATGTTTGCATATAATTCAAGAAATATATGATGTGATGTTTTGAGCATTTGCTTAAGTCACTTGTGTCCATGTGATACTGCAAACTAACAATAGGACCTTACAAAAAAAAAAACCAAGACAAACCAGAAAGGTATATTTGAAGCAAACTCTTCAGTTACAAGAATAATGCAGTTTCCTTTTCTACACCATATAACACACAGTTCTATACCAGCCATGCAAGGAAAGAAAATTGCTTTTTTACAAAATAACTGATTTTGAAATCAAAGAGCATTTAAATACACTGTATGTTTTAAAAGAAATTTGTAATTTAAGTGTTCTCCTCACTAAAAAGGAAATTATTTATTTCATGGGCTTTTATTTCTAGAGTTGCTAAACTCTTTACTGATAAAGTGCAGTAAAAGAACACCAAGTGATTAATGATGTATGCTCTAATTAATCATTTTCCTCTTTTTGTAGATCTGTGTCATCACTGTCATTGCTTCTATATTAATAACACAAGATGGAATAATAGGTATAATTCAAAACTGTTGCTTAGTATAACATGGGTGGGGGTATGGAAAACCGGACAAAATCAAGCAGACAAGCAGAGATAAGATGACTACTGATTTGTTCAAAAAACACCATTGATTTAATCATTTGAGGCTGAATGAGGTGTATTTCGGAAAGACCAGGTAGTTGATGGCTAGGAGGAGATAACAGTGTATGGAGTGTCCTTGCTGAGTGCATAAAGACAGCAGTATCGAAAGGTTAAAAACAGATGCATGAGGACCTGCTAGGAAACAATTCAGGGCTGAACATGCATGAGGTCAAGTGTGAAAACTGTTTCCTGCTTATTTTGTTTCTTATCTTGAAGCAGAGAAGAAATCAATAATCCCATATAGTGCACACTTCTGAATAAGAACTAACAACCCCATTCTGAGGAGCCCATTCACATGAGCTCCATGCATTGCTAATAAAAAAAAGAAATAAAGGTTCATTTTTTTCTCTGTTGTGACAAATTTGGAACAGTATTTTACTTCTTCCCCTTTGTGGTGCTTTAAATACAGGTTAGCTCATGGCCACTGCACACCTGAGAGGGACGCAGAGGGTAACATACAGCTATTTGGGTATAAAGTGAAAATACATCACACAAACTGCTTTGACTTCAGCAGACTCTGCAGGAAACGTCAAAACATCCCAGAATGGGAGGAGTATTTGCCCTAATTCATGGAGCAGCATTTTACCATTCTCCTCTCTTTCTTTTCCCTCCTCTCTCTCTTTAAACAGAGGCGATTGCCTACAGGAGCTGAGGCAGGGACTCATAGACCCCATTCCACCAGACAGTTTCTTTTGGTGTAGACAATTTTCTTTTCTCCATTAGCAAACATTGATTTTCTTAGTTTTGTTTCTTTGGAGCTTTACTCTCCAAGGCTCTGCTCTCTCTCATTGTGCTGCTGCAGACCATCAATAACAGCAAGAAAAACTGACAATAATGCTGGCTATGTACCTGCTGCTTTCAAGCCAGCAGAGAAAACATAAAAGCACAAAAGGAAGCAGAAGTAGGATGCTCTGGTGGTTAATTCCTTCTTAAACCCCTCCTCTATTGCAATGCCAGCAGCAAAACTTGACAGTGGTCAGGCTGCAGGTGAGCAGACACCTCTGCCTAACACTGTGGCTGGCAAAATCATTTGAGTTTGCTTGTCTCATGTGTGTCTCCATCCAATTTACCCATCCCTTGTAAACTCTTTCAGCCAGTGACCATCTTTTCAGCTGCTGTATCACAGGGAAATACAACACTGTTCATCCTGTTTAAACCCCATCTAGATCAAAGAGTTTCATTCACTTATTATTGACATCTAAGTAGCGAGCAGCCACTGAAGCAATACATTAAGGATGAATGCAACAGGGAAACCACAGGGCTAGACATTGAAAAAACCTTCAAGAATGCTTACAAGTTTCTGAAGGCCTTGTATAATGAAACCCAGGATATTTTAACCTTATGTCATTGTGCACTCCTCTTGGCAGTGGGGATCCCCCAGATGCACACTCATCCAGAATGACATGTGGGTGCCTCAGCCGCGGGGCTATTCCTGCGGCTCACCTCGACCCTCTGAACCACAGAGGGAACCCCTAGGAGTCCTGGAATTTCCAGAGAGCCATCTCCACTGACACCTGTTTGTCAAGTTTAGCCCAGGCCCTGTCCCCTACTTAAAACATCAGGTTGTGCTTGTCATAATTATGTCCCCATGCCCAGCATCAAAGAAGCGTAAAAATATGCACTGTGTACAGTGTGGCTGTAGTCACCACTGAGCAGTGTGGAGATGCTGATGTGCCTGTATTAATGCTTGGGCTTGGCAATAACAGCACTTGGAAAGGCTGGTTTGGTTGCTTGTTTTGCAGGCAGAACATAAACTGCATGAACTTTTTTATTTTTAATTGAAGTCTCTCAGGATTTAGCTACCACTGCTAAAACAAAAGGCTTTTCCAGAACCATCCTGTTCTCAGGCTTAGAAATATTTGTCTAATTTCCATCATAAATATATTCATGGCCACTTTTTACCCACCAGTGCTTGCACGAGCAGTGTTCATTACTCTGAATAACAGCTATTTCACAGGCTGCAGCACTGGAGGCCTGGTAGGAAGCCCCAACAACCAGGCAGACTTGTAGGCATCCTAAATCCATTTTTCAAGGAATTCTTCAAGGCTGGGGTAACAGCTTGGTGAGAGAGCTGCCTAGAAGCCAGATTCTCAGCTGGGGGGGAATGCTAGCAACAATAGGAAAGATTCCTGGATTAAAAGCAGTAAATGCATTATTATACAGGATTTTACATGCAGTGGGACACAGTTAGCTTCACTTGAGAGTGGTTGTTAAATTTTCCTTAGCCATTCTCCTATCTCCCACACCTGAGACAAAATGGCTTCTGAGGGAAGAAAGTTGAATCTTCACCTGGAAATTTAGCTACACTAACTTAGATTTTATTAATCAAAAAGAAAAGAAGATTATTGCTTTAGCTTGCATGCAAGAATGCTTAACTCAGCATGTAACACTTTGTCAGTGTCAACGTGTTATCCCGGGAGAGCTTCTATGACAGCTCCTGGAACTGCAAGAAGCAAAGAAGTGATTTGTGGCTTTGTATCTGTGAACTTGTTGTGCTCATTTATGGTACCTTTGGGAGGTAGTGAGAGGTCTGCTACCAAACAGACTGTACATCAGAAAACAACCTGCATCCCTTTTCTGTATGCCCTTCTTCTGGACAGGGGCACCTGAAAAGCTTTCAAGAATCTCAGGATGGTCAACAAAGCCACCGTGCAGGCAGGTCACCAGCTCTTTTTTTTTTTCTCAGTAAGCTCCTTGGTTCCCAGATGATGAAAAGATCTCTTTTCCATGTATAGCCAGAATACAATTTTCAGTTTCTGTTGGAATATTTTCTTCCATTTCATGATGTGTGGCTAAATCAAGTCGTCAAAAGATTCCCTTGCACAAACAATGTTTAAGCCAATAGCAGAAATAAGCTCTGAATTGATTGCCTGGATGAGGGATACCACCTTGTATCTCCAAAATTTGGTGTAAGGTGTCAAAGTTAAGTCAGTTTCCTGTTGAGAAGTTCTGGTTCTGCTGCTGCTCCTCCCAAACCCACATAAGCCTGGAGATGCTTCCACAGAGGCACCTTCTCCATATTGGATTCACTTCTATTTTTTAAGGGTTTCTGTTTATAGCACCCAGTTTTGCCTGGTTTTGCCTAACAATCAGGCAGTCTTGAATAGATTTCCTGAGTGAGTCACATTGCTCTCTCCGAGAAGAAAAGTTGTTTCCATAGTTTTCATATCATAAGCTTTCCAAACCCCATCAAGAAACTACTTTGATGAGTTATTTTTAATATATTTGTAAAAATGCAAACATTCACTGTTAGCTTTGGTTTTAAACATTGCCTTCTCAAAGTTCACCCATGACTTTCAGATAGTTGGGAACGTATTACACCACTGGCAGATGTCCTGGGAAATTTACAAGTGGAACAAACCTCCAGTTCTTCAGAAGTCCAGGAATAAACTTGCATGTCAGCATACTGAGAATGAACTGCATGCTGCTGTTGGTAGTCAGGGACCTTATAAGACTGTCCCGGGACATGAGGTCCCGGACATTAATAACTTTTATACTTTCAAGTTCTGCTTTTAAAATGTAGATGAAAATAGTTGTCTGTGGATGTGAAACCAGATCAAAAAGTATGAGCAGAACTCTGGAAACAGATTTACATGTGTGGGTCATTTATCAGCTTGGGCAAGGAAAGTAAGCAAGCTTGCTGATAGTTTTACTTATGTGCATACAGCAAAGTTAGAAGATGTTCCTGCTATTTTGGATTCATTTGGCAGAACATGTAGTGCCAGGACTTTGTCTTTGAGGAATGGGCCACTTGAGCTGGAAGTCATTAGACTTCAAGTACAGGACAGATTTTATGCATAGATGCACTTCTTTCTGAAGTTTGGGAACTGATGAAGCTGTCATGTTTCAGGTTGCTATGTATCACTGATAGACATCTCACAAGATGACTCATGTTATTATTTATATTTGGCACATCAGATGGAGGCCATGGCTGGACTCTCACAGTGGACTGATACTTCTATATGAGATTCTGTGATGAGGGTCTGTCCTTGGGCTGTTGCTTATTGTGGAAGTCAAAAGGTATTTGGCTGTTGTTGAGAGTCTGGGCCCAAGCTGAGCTTCTTTTGAATGTGGGGTTGTGCCAAAGACTCCAGGTATTTCCATGTGTAGGAAAACACAGAAGGAGAGATAAGAAAACTTTTTCCAGTCTTGCCACTTTCCATAACTCAGGAGCCAGTGCTGAGTTATTTTCTAGTGCTTCAGAGGAAACCAGTTTCAGTAAAACACCACTTTAGCTGAAAGCAGGATCAGTGGATCTCCAGTTGGAGTGGAGAGGAACAAGGCGCCTGCAGGGGCTGGGGGTGTCACCTAACATTTTGACAGGGCAGGAGCCTTCTGCTCAGGGATTTGGGAAAAACAGGCAAGTCCTCCTGCAGTATCCTAAAACCCAGTTCCTGGAGAGGCACCAGCTCGTGGGGTGCTGACAGGCAGCTGCAGAAGTCTTGGTGCCTGGCATGTGCAAGCAGAGTGTGGGTGTTGCTGAGGGCCTTGGTTATGGGCACATGAGATCTGCAGTTCTGCCTTATGCAGGTGGCCTTGGAAAGTACTTTCCCCAATGCCTGGGTGTTTTACAGCTCTGTGCCACAGGCTTTTCTCCACAGGACTGTAAAGATCCTGGGCCTTAAATTCCCCTGGGTAAAGGTTGCCTCTTTCTGCATATTTTTAGAGTGTCAAGGAGACCAGAGCTTAGCAGGAGCTGTCAAACAGAAAGCATGGCTTTTTGGGGGCTCCCAGGTAAATAAAGAAAATAAAAGATCATTCTTGGTGAGGAGAGTTTTCTCTGAAAACGAGATGATGTTAAAATAGTTATTATTTGGAGGCTGAAAATCTTGACTTTGCAAAGTCAAATTAATTTTAAAGTAAAACTACTTTAAAGTTTGTTTTAACTGGATTTCTTCATTGTTTATGTCAGCAAAAGAACAGGTGGTCAGGGCTTTAATTTTTGGCAGCTCATATTGCATTTGTGCTTATGCGTCCTGCAGTGCCCCACATCAGTAGGAAACAGTACTCTAAAATAATAAAAAAGAAATTAAAATCTGCTTTTATTCTGTATTGTTGTTTTGTCTACTGTTACAAACAGATTCACAGGAGAAGGGTAGCAATTAAAAAACTTCTGGAGTGACTTCAGGTCATTTTGAATTATTTGTGACACTAGGAATGAAATGCTAATTACAGGTCAATGTGGTGAAGGGTGGCTACTGCTGCAGGAACTCCTGCCAGAGGAACTTCAGCTGTATTATCACTGAGATGACATACTTTCCTGATTTTGGGAAACATCACACCTGAGGGGAGGCAATCAAAGAAGGGATGTCTCGGGAGAGCACACATGTTTAAGGAGGGGAGGAATGGGATACTAAAGCTAGAGAAGAATTCAACCTGGAGGGAATGAATTGCATGTGCTTGGTAGCCCATAGGGGGAAGCTGTATCTAATGGACAGGAAATATGTGACACACTCATGGTCCAACCAAATGCAAGGAGGAACTTGTTCCTGCTCCTCTGTTTGGCCAATGATGAACCACTGGCACCCCAAATCACCAGCTTCATGGCAATAGGCTTCTAAAACTTGCCAAGCAAGTTGAAGAAAGGGATGGAAAAGCATGTTTCTGAAATCAGGACACACATTCAGTCCCCAAATAGACCTTGTCAAAGGTCCCTGGGTGCAGTGCAGGTATTTTAGCCCTCCTGTTTTATTTTTAGATCAGACAGATTTCTGTCTTGACCTGTTCTTTATTCCATCCCATCAAAGTAAAAAGTCAAAAAGCTTTCCCACTATGTGTCACACAATGTGAGAGCTACTGTTCACCACAGTACAACTAACTGTATCAGAAAAGGCTTGTCTTCTACTTTATGTTATATTTCAATACATATAAATCTGACTTCTAGGAAACATTATTGTAACAGAATGGCAACAGAAAGCAAATACTGCTGATCAATACCGATGCATCTCCCTTGTATTGCTTAATACTCCAGGAGCCGAACAGAAAGGCATGAAAGCTATTAAAGGATTTTTTTCCACTCAAGAATTTTAAAGTTTTTCTTGTAGCTGCTGTTACAGACATAACCGTAAAACCAGAAGATTGGCTGCACTGAGCCAAGCTAAGGATCTAATATCCTGTCTTTGGCAGGCAGCAATAACAGATGGTCAGAGAGAGAATGTAAGAAATAGCACATTTATAGAGAGATCTTTCCCCTGGTATGCACTCGCCGTTTCCAGCAATAACCATTTAAGAGTTTCCTGTGCCAGCCATGGCATCCAGACCATCACATTTAATGAGGGACTCCTCTCCTTGGGCTGTCACCAAGTTGTTGTAATTAGGTCCCCAGTAATTCTGCACCAGCTGGAGCTGGACAGGGTCCAGACGGCTCCCGAAAAGGGCTCTGAGGTGCAGTCCCAGGGGCAGACCTCCTGCCTGGAGCCCTGCTGGGACAGGAGGACCTGCCACTCACCCACTCCCCGGGCGGCGGGTGGCTGTGAGTGCCAAATCCCTGGCCACTGGCATGGCTGCCCTCAAACCTGCCCTGGCACAGGTACTCTGGTCTGCCGTCTTGTTCCTCAGGGTGAAGTGACAATTAAGGGGGGGAGTGGCGGGGAAGAAAGGGGTATGAAACAGAAGCCTTTCCGGGAGCCTTCCTGGTAATTTTTACTGTTGGAAAGCTGTGATTTTGGGTGTTTCAGGAAAAAGAGGTAAAGCCTATCACAGCTCTGTGCTTTAGAGATAGTTCTCTAGGAACGAAACATCTTTCTTTATGAATGTGTTGAGTGACTTCCCACAATTCTAAGACATTCCTTTCCAGAATACATTGGCTAACCCCAATTTTATTAAGTCTGTGTTTTTCTTCTCTCCAATTATTTTTTCCTTTGTGCTCAAGTCTGTTAACACCCTCCCTATATCCCCATGTGAAATGCCTCGCTATGCATTTGGGGGTGTTACAGATCCATGTGACCCCTCAAGCACCAGGTATCTGCAGGCAGCATAGGGCAGCTCTGATCCAAATGGGATCAGACTTCTGTCTGAGTGTGCTTGGACTGTGCACCTGCCCAGGTCCCCAGGAAGCAAAAGGGCACAAAAAGGCAGAGAAAACGTAATTTAGAAGTCCAAAGAATTTACAGCTCTTTTTATTCTGGAGAATGTATGGACATGAAGAAAGTATACTTCATAGAGAAAATATACCTCACCTAAATGGCCTGTGGTCAAACCCTGAGAAAGGACTGCTGGTCTCATCTTCCTCCCAGGTCCTGCATCAGGGTTCCCCAAGGCTGCCTATTACCAAGACGTGACTTTTTTATGCTGAATTTTTCCTCCATTTGGGACAATGAAGCTCTGTAAGTCTGCTTTGTGTGGTGTGGGATTTGTGAGCTTGACCACATCAGGACTGAGGATAGGAATGAAACAGTGCTGCAGTCAATTAGCAAACCAAAGCTTAGCTATTAGAAAGATAGAGGCCTTAGGGTGCTGCATGACAATGAAAAATATATCCATATACTTGTTTATGGACCCAGTCCTTACATACTACTTTTGTTGGAATGTCTAATCGATTCAAGTTCAAGGACTGAACATGTTTGCTTCAAGGCAGACACAGCTGTTGAGACCCTACCAGTCCCCCACATGCCAGACCCTGTCTGGGTCAGCCTAAAGGAGAAGCCTGTAGCTTTCAAATTACAAGAAAGCTCATTTTGGTGAAAGGTTGGGTGATGTAAGAGATGTCTGAGCCACCCCAGGTGAGTTTTGATGCTGTTTTGTGAAGTAAAGCAGCCCTGAGGGTTATCCAGCATGTAAAGAGCAGAGCATTCAGATACATGATTTACCTGCAGGCATGTCATTCATCAACACTCACAAAAAGGCAGATCATGGAAAAGTGAAGGATTTGGAAGATCATTTTTGGCCTCATTGTGAGGTCTGAACAGGGAAAACCAGGGGAGGAAGCATATAAAACACTGTCATGTTAGAGAACTGCAGCTTATGCTTTTAACATCTCCTTCCATCCATTGTTTTGTAACAGAAAAACCTCATTAGAGACCAACCTCACTCTCTTTTCCACTGCCTTAACATATCCCAGATTTCTTTAGTGGTGCTTGTATATTGCTCCTTCTCACCTGATTAACCTCCACACTAGCAACCTTCAGCCAGGTTTCTTTGTTTAAGGAAGACCACTTTTCCTGAAGAGGTTCACACCTGAAATAAAGCAGGGTGTCATGGTTCTGGCTCTTGGTTTCACTAATGGCATCAGCTTTGAAGCAGCCTGACATACCTGATACACCATCAAAGGGAAATGTTTTTCCTTTGTGCTCTAAGGAATCAATTTTCCCTCTGACTATTAATTTTGTAGTGTTCTATACAGACATTTACAGGTGTTAGTAAAGATAATTTTTGTGCCAGTTAAAGCTCTAACTTGGCACAGAGATCACATAGCTTTGCAATGTTCTCCTGCCTGGAGAACATATTTCTTATTTCTGCACCTCAGCTTTGGGGACAGCACAGTGCTAAACAGTGGCATGAGCAGTCTTCCTGAGCTGCTCCGTACCATTTTAAGCAGAAGCTACTGGAGACATTATCTGAGACAGCCTCATTGCCTGCGATTACCCGGTCTTGCACTGCTGATGTGGTGAACCACCGCACGTGGCAGAGCCCCTAGTACGGTCCCATGTCCTTTGCAAATAACGCCCAAAGTCCCCAGGGATACCATAACACCTCTTGTGTTGGGAGCCCTCTTCACAGCTGCACGTGCCACTACCGTGACATCCCTGGCATCTTGTGAACTAGTCCCATGCCAGCTAGCTGGCAGTCAGTGGTGACAGCAGGACAGCCAACTCCTGCAAGGCCTCACCTACTCACTTCTTGTGATGAGACCTAATGTCTGCAGGGAAGCTCTATAAAGACTTTCTCTCAAACCCTATTTTATACGCCTTACATGCCACTTCTGCTGCTGGCCATTGCCCAGCTTTAGCAGGACTCACAGCTCTAGCAGGGCTCTCCCCAGGAGCCATCCCCAGGAAAGCTCACCCAGACCCATCTCAACTGCTGCATTTTCTCCTTCCTCTTCCCTGTGTGCCCTTGCTGTCCCGATCCTCTACCCATTGCATGACTCTACCTTGGCAGCAGTCCGCTTATGTTTATCAACGGGATGATCACAGAAGTTGCCAGGAATTTCCTTCACATCTGCTGACTCTTTGCTGCTCTCTCCCAGCTAAATGTTGGAGGAAAGTGAAAAGAAAGATGGATGCTTTTACTCTGATTTGGGCTCCAGATTACATTTTCTGCTGGTAAGTAGCCCAGCAGAAAATATTCCACACAGGAATTGAAAGTATCTCTCTCTATTGCCCCTTGTCTTAGCACACAGAAGCTGAGCAATGCAGGTGGGCTTTTAATGTAACACTAAATGCAATAACCAGTCGCAGCAGCAAAGGTGGCCTTGCTTCAAGGCAGCAGTACATTAGATGCTCACAGGTTGTGTGACAGCTCCTGGACACCCCTTAGTAGTGCACTTGCAGCAAATTTCAGATGCAGATGTGCACTGAGGTTTTAAGATGAAATTCATGTGCATGTCAAATCAGCTAATCCCTTGGTGAGACAGCTTACCCAGAAAGTATTTAGATCCGACATCCAGTCTCGCTGGTCATGTTAGATGAACACTTGATGGGGCAGCCCAAAATAGCTACTGTAACCAAAAATGTTAAGCAAAGATGTGGTCATGTAACTGAATGTGGGTGAACCACAACTGGACAAGTCGCTGCACACAGCTGGGTATGGCATGCATGGGGGCATGTGAAGTGGAAATAAACCACAGAAACTTAAACTGCCCATTAAGAAAGGACACCGTGGGCTCACTGCAGCCAAAGGGAAACTTCACGCTCCTTTCAGTGACATCCTGTGCCACTCTGGGCTTTTTTTTTCCCCTCTTACTGTAAAAATTATGAAAAAATAACCCCATGCATTTTCTGCTTTTCATGCTAAAGCACAGAAGTAAAGATGCTCTTTTAAATATTTCTCAACATGATTATGTAGCCATCAACAGATATCACCTGTAATGGTATTTCTCATCTAACCATAGTTTGTAAGTGAACATATGTAGATATTTACAGTCAGGCAAAGAAAATACATAAATGAAAAGCAGGTATCATAAAAAGCAGGCGTCACAGTTTAAGTTATTGAGCATAATTTCTGTGTCCAAGAAATGAAATATGGATTGATTTAGTGGCTTAAGATTTCTGACATCCTTAGGTTATTGTTTCTTCAACTTTGGGAGCTAGATTTTTAAAATAATGTCACTCTTGAATTTTCCTGGGAATTGAAATGAAAATGTAAGCTGCATTCCATCTGACATGCAAATACCACAATCATTGGAGACAGAGAAAATGAAACATTGTTGGTAATTCAATCTTCTGTTACAGCTTCTGTGCACTTCATGTACAAGTGGGAATGCAAATATCATTAGTTTCCCAAAAAGTCATGCTTCCACAAACAAAATAAAGCAATTTTTCAGTTAAGTAGTACAAGGTTAATGAAAGGTCCCTTGTCACATAATGATGCTAGAAATTTCTTGTCACTGTGGTATCTAAATACTCTACAAAGAAAAAACCCCACCTTCTATCACAAAGATGATCCACATACTAATCCTGTGTGTGTGTGCAGACAGCCAATGCAACGTGACGCCAGCCCTCTAGTGTTGAAACAGAGTCCTAGTTCTGGGATAGTTTAGTAGAAGGCTCAGCTATTGAAAATTGTTGAAATAGTCTGTCTTTGGCATTTCTGTCTGTATGTCTCAAGGGGTGTATAACTTTTGATTTCAGCTGTGTATGACTGAACATATATTAAAATAAAACACTGTAGTTAGATGGGCTCAGAAAAAGAGTCTTACAGAGCGCACCAAGACCTTCTCCTACTGAAAAGCACTGATCTACTTGAAAGAAGAAAGGCTGTGTGAAAGCAGCCTGAACCCAAGCTGGCTGTGTCTGAAAGGGCACGTGGCAGGAGCTGTACGATCACACTGCATGAGGTGAGACCCTCTGCAGAAGCCCCATCACATCCATGGCACAAACCCTAGGCTCCATTTGGTGTTTATGTGGGGCTAGTAAATAATTGTCATATTCTTTGTGTGTTTTGTTCAGCAGAGTCGTTTGGAACAAGGCATGGAATATATGGCACCAGCCATAGCATGAAACTGAGAGGATGTCCTGCATGCTCTGCAGCATGGCAGGGAGGCTTGTAGGGATACTCGGCATTACAAAGCAATGCAGAGGGATGCACAGTCTCAACCGAGATGTCTCCTGAGGGGTGATTCCTGGTGTAAATTACCCCAAATTGCCCACCAGTATCTTGGAGCAAAGTGGTTGGATTGGCACATGACAGATCCTGGGCTGTGCTGGCACTGGGTGGTGTTGCTGCTCAGGGAACAGGGTGCAAGCCACTCCTCAGATAGCTTTTATTTAGCACTACAGCTGCTCCCATAGCTTGTAAGAAAGGCCTCTTCTATACAAAGGAGTTACAAACATATAATTAAAGGTACAGTTTTAAAACCAATGAAGACAGCTGACGTGTAGGCCTGTGGGAGCATTCTTGACATTAGAATAAACCCAAGGTTATTTGGGTTTTAACACAGATCAATAGAGAAAAATCTTTAAACTGAAATAAGCATTTCTGCAGGTATTCAAAATGATTTAGAGGAATCAGTTTGCAACAACAGGTTATATTTAAGATGGTGCAACTGTAGATAAACCCTTACAGATACACGCTGAACTGACAAATGCATATAAAGTTGAAATACATTTACAGGTCAAGGTCAGAGAAGTATTCTTCCTGTTGCTGATTCATTTAAGATGATGGGTTTAATACCTGGATTTTAAAATCTGGAGTATATTACAGAGCTCCTAAGAAGCAACTGGGTGAAGAGTTAAATCAGCCAAGTTTGGGGCACTGTATTTTCTGGTGGAAGAGCTGAAGCTGGCTATGAGCAACTGCATTTGAGACCTTTTACTCACATCAGCTAAACCAGTTTACTGGCTCATATCTTCAGGAGTGTCTGCCACTCAGGAGTGGATAAACTGCATGCTGAACAACACCAATCTGAAAGTTTTGGCAGAAAAGTTTAGGCAAGCCTTGTTGCACCCATCAGCTGCTCTTGTTTGCCAAGCACCATGGTGCCAGAGGCATCTTTCTGCCAGTTGGTTTGGGTTGGAAGGGATCTTCAAAGATCATCTAGTTCAAGCCCCCTGTCACGGACAGGGACAAAAGCCCCATCCAACCTTACAGTGAATGCTTCCAGGGATGGTTCATCAACAACTTCTCTGTCCCGTGTCTCAACACCCTCATCATAAAGAAGTTATTCCTTTTGTCTAATCTAAATATATCCTCTTTCAGTTTAAAACCATTAACCCTTGTTTTGTCTCTACAGGCCTTGGTGAAAAGTCTCTCTCTGCCTTTCTTATAAGCCCCCTCTATATGTTGAAAGGCCACAGTAAAGTCTTCCTGGAGTCTTCTCTTCTCCATGCTGAACAAACCCAACTCTTTCTGTCTTCATAGAAGAGTTACTCCAGTGCACTGATCATTTTGGTTGCCCCCTTCTGGGCCTGCTCTGGCAGGTCCATGTTTTTCTTGTACTGAGGACTCCAGAGATAGACAGTACTCCAGGTGGGGTCTTGTGAGAACAGAGTAAAGGGGCAGAATCACCTCCCTCAACCTGCTTGCCATGCTTCCTTTGATGCAGCCCAGTATGTGTTTGGTGTTCTGGGTTGCAAGTGCACACTGCTGGCTCGTGTTCAGATTTTCATCCACCAGGATGAACTTTTTCCTGGTGGACATAAAAAAACAAAACCAATCTGGTTGACTTTTTGTGTATCATAAAAATTCATGGGGTAAATCAGCTTTATGTTGACCAAAGTATTGACAATTTTAAGTCAAATACAGCAAATAGGATTTGTTGACATTTTAAAGTAAAAAGAGTTAAAATATGAAATCTCTTAATTTAAAAACTGAGGTGCATTTGAGAAATGGGTATACTGAGAAAAAGGTAAAACTTCTTTTGTCTTCTTAGTTTTGTGAGACCAACTGAGAATCTTGATTTTATTTAGAAACAGAAAATTGTGGTTTTTTAAAATAGCTGCTAAAATGAAAAAAACACCAAACCCAAACAACTGAGCACCCAAGTAATGCCTTTCTCTCTTTTTGCTGAGACAAAAAAAGCAAGACTTTTTACCCTTATAAACTGGCATCAGATACATTATAATGAAATCATAACTGTATTGAATCCCCCATTTCTTGGGAGCATGTACTGAGAATGCAGACTATAGCAAGGCACTGTCTGCCTTACATACAATTGGAGATCAAAACCTACAAGAAAATCAGAATACAGGGCATGAGAGAGGATGTGACATCCAGATCTCTGACAAGAAACAACCCTCTTCTCTCACCTTCAGGGGTAAATGTGCTCATAAACAGTAATCCCATTGGAGTGACTTCGATTGTGCAGGATCCACTTAGAACCTGACTGCCCAAGTCCCTAGGGCTCACTGATATCTATCTGATAAAATCTAGTTGGTTCCCAACCTTGGCAAAAGTTTTTCTGAAACAAAGGAATGCCCACTGAGACACTAGAGGCTTGTGCCACTGGTGGCTGATGCTTGAATTCACAAAGAAGAAAAGGTTCATGTCAACAGCTCTTCAGGCTGATGGACAGTTGTGGTTTTTTTCCTTTTCTACCTGTACTTAAGATATTTCTTGCCTTTCCAGTAATCCACCCTTTTATGAAACACACTTTTGTGGGTAAGTAATGCCCAAGTAATTTACTCCAATTCCCCAAAGCAGATATGCAAGTCAGGTAGAAGTATGAAACAAGTAAGGGTACTGGAACAAGTATCTGAGCCAAGAACCTGTGGAAGTGGGATAAAATGCCACTGCCTGTACACTTAGCTCACTGATGGGTTAATAACTTGGTGCTTAGAGGTTCATTGAGAACAATGGGCAACAGCTGCTAATGGGGTCGGACACTAGCACCCTTGGGATGAAGAGGAAGGTTAATTGAATTCTAGGGAAGCTCCCTTTGTTTTGCAGAGCGATGGAACAAACCAGGGCAGCCAACTTCCCAGCATCAGTGTATGCAATGCGGTAAATTCATCTGCAGTGCGACTGAACCGCCTTCAATAGAAGGGATGAAGCTAAATTTAGGGAGACTGAGATACTCCTATAGGTAATTTTGACTAACAGCTCAGGCTAGTGTTTGTTTTCACTTGTGGAAACTTTGCAGGAGAAAGAGTGAGCATTCTTGGACGGGAGGTTTAGCACACATCTTGCTTGCTGGGGCTCCAAGTGTACTGTGACAACAGTGCACATCATTCTCTTGCTTCAGTTATTCACAGACATTCTTACCTGCACATTAACAAGAGTTGTGGGCATGTTGTGAATAAAAGAACAAAAAAGATTATCCTCACAATGTCATTCACTTGATATTGGCATCTGAATCTTTGGCTTCTCAGAAGCTGTGATAATGGTCTTTGAATGCAGACAATACTGAATATAATGTTATTTTCAAGATCTTTAAGCCTGATTGGTCCTTATTAGCTGAAACAATGGTATTTTCAGCTTGCCAGATAGAAGTGTACTTATGTTTTTAGCTCTTAATTCAGTTGGATATCTTCCAGTATCAAATGGTTTCAGGTTATTAACTTCTTCATTACAAAAGTGACTGTCTGAAATCTGACCTGAGATACATCTTTGCTGCATGTTCTCAGATTTCCCACAAGATGATTTTTATTCAAGCACTGACAACAAGCACTGTACTTTCACCCAAACCATGAAGACTTTTATAACCTGCTTCCCATGACACAGAGCTCTCTCAGTGGATGGAAAGGACTCTAAACACTTTCTTCTTGTTGTTTGTATAGGATAACTCTGGATTTAATTCCGGGAGCAAAGAGTAGTAATATTCCTCTGGCAATTTTTTCTTTACCTTTGTTTATGGTCTATTCTTTTTTGAACTTTTCTCTCAGGCTGTCTGGACTGACCGATTTCTTGATGCACATCTCCTCTTTGTGTCTCTCCATTGTTTGCACAGACTGTTTGAACCGGAGTCATTCTTCATCTCTCTCCTCTGCTACTTCACCTTCATAGGCAAATATGCATTGGTTCTCCACTGTACAGTAGAAGGCTATCACCTTCTTTAGTTATGTCGATACTAAGGAGGTTTTTCACCTAGTCACCTGAGTGTTACAGGATATATTCTTTTCATACCTTTGTAACACCATTTCACTTCCTACATCTGCAAAAGTAAAAAGGGGTGAGTATTGCCCTCTCAGAGTCAGCTCGACAGTTAAATTAGATGGTCCAGGGTTCTCCAGTGTTTTGGAAGATATTGGAAGGAAGTCTGTGAAAGCATTACAATGTTTCCACCAGAAATTTCTCCCTGCCAGACACACACACGCATATTCACATTCAGGCTCTAAAACAAAGTATGTGGGTTAAATAAAAATAAATAATGAACAGACCTATTTAGTCTTATTTTTTGAATGAGACCCCTTGTGGCATTACTGATGAGGTTGATGGCTGCATTCCTCACCAAAAACACCAAAGACCCTCCAATTAGAAGAGTTTGAAAGTATCTCTTTAAGCAATTCTGTGCAAACTACATGCCTAACCACTATGCAGCATTATCACAGATGAGCCAGATAGAGCGAATGCCATTAGAATGAAAACCAGAGGGAGGAAGATTGCTTAAAGCAACTCACTTTTATTGACAGAGTACTGTAAGGCAAGGAAAAAATGTTTGCCAGGTTTTTTAAAAAGAAGATTTGCAGCAATAATGATTCAGAAAGATCTGCAGTTCAGTATATTCTTGAACTTTCAAATATACTATCTTTTATAAATACAGTATTTATCTTTTTGTCATATATACAAATGCTCAAGCACAAAACAGAACACGAAATAATGGATTTGCATATGAAGTTTTGTTGATGGTTCATAATCTGGTAACGAGAGAATGCACACATTCTGTTACTATAATGTTACAGCTGACTAGATTGAAACTTAAACATAATCCAAAGCACATAAAGAAACCACAAAATACAGATGTGTTCAATATGACTGTTTTCAAAAAAAAAAAATCTAAACCATGTTCAACCATACACAGGGAAGAAAACATTGACAGATGCCAAGAAAACTGTATTTTATGGCCAAAACTAGTTTTGCATTTATGGTGAAGGCATCTGTGAAAACAATGCTTTATTCTGACCAATCTACATTAATATCTTGGCCAGAAAACATCGCAAAGCACTGGATTTTGTCTGCTTTTGAAAGGATATATTTTTTAAGTGGTGATGTACATTAACTGTGAGCCCCTTACAAGATCTCACATCAGGCCATGTTAGAGCAACCTATCATTTCCATAGGAAACAATGGTAACAGAAAGGTCCCAGCTATGCTAAAAAACCCACTTGGGGGCCGAGCAACCTCTTAGCTCTTCTCTGAGGGAAGGGCAGATTTTCATCCCACATTTTCAGACACCCATAGATTCTGAAACTAACAAACTCTGCTCCATTCTTCTCTACCTCTGTATCTGTATAGCATTGGCCTTTCACTGGAAAGACTTTGATGAAAGGGATAGTTCTTTTTCACCAGTGATGATCTAATACTACTGGTGCTTCTTAAAATAAAAGAAGGCTACCACGTCTAATTATGATGCATTGGGATAAAAGGGACAAAGGTACTTAACCACAGTACCGTGTCATGCCTTAGCTTTGCAGGGCTGTAGCATGAGTAGTAACATGGGTAAGTAAAATTCACTTCTACCTATACAGTCAAAACGGAAATGTATTTTAAAAGTGATACAATACTACTCTGTAATTAGAACCCCCAACATGCTAATTTTTATCACATAGACAAGAAGAAAGTTATTTTACGACTCCACAAGGAAATGGGACCCGATTAACAGGAGAATAATGGCACCACACATATATGTAACCAGGATATGCTGAAAATGAAGCATAAACCATGTTTTTCATGGAGGTCTTTGCTGAATGTTTAAATACACAGTTTTAATGTATTTTTTTTTTCTTTCCACTGTTTTCTCTATGAAAATCAAGCTCTTTGCATAAGTAACCAAACCCGAGAGATATTTACATTTTAAAAGCCAATCCTTCACCTTCTGATTTTAAAATGAGTTATTCTGTGACTTGCATATTTTTATAAAAGGTCCAGAAAAAGCTTAGAATTGTAAGTCAGAATCTGTACTTTATAAAAATACTTCCCTTGAACATGAAGTCAGTGCTGACCTCTTCAGGTCATTTGTGAATAATAAAATCTTTCCAAAGAAATAGTACGAAGTAATATGAGGGAAAACTCAAAACAAAGAAATACATTACCTCTGTATTGTAAAGCATTGCCACTTTAAAGTACAGTATAGGTTGAAGAAAACCACAGACGTGTGTGTATGAAAACACATTTTATTATATAGCTGCAGAACACATGAAATCTTTCAACGCTCTTTCTGCTAAAGGCAACATAATCTCTCTGGCTTTGTTAGCACTGCTATTGTATACAGGTTTCTTAAAGTACAATTAGTACCTACAGAGGTGAATTCTAACATGTAAGTCTGTGCTATGCTTCCTATGGCAGAAGGATAAGCATTTGAAAAAAATTTATGACATTGATTTTAAAGAAATCGTACATCACACAGTGTCTTCAATTCAATACAGAAAGTTAGATTGTACTTGAAGTGGTTGTTGTTGCAGCATGACTTTAATTTTTCTCAGATATCAAGAAGGTCCTCTCCACTCTCATCACTCTCCACAGTTAATTGTCTTGTCCACCATTTCTTGACTTCTGATCCACAAGAAGCAGCATCAGACATGGGATTCATTTTGCATACAACGGATTTCATAGTTGAACGTCCACCAAAGCGGAGGTTGACTGAAGACACTGAATGGCTTATTGGTTTGGGGGCTATGGAATTAAACAGAAGGTTCTGTATTAGAGTAGATCTGCTTCTTAAGCATTTTTACTTAGAATTTGGGTACATAGATCCATCTGGACTGGGACAGCTTTAAACTGATTTAGTGCAGAAAGAGTAGGGATCTGTAATAATGCTGTGGGTTTTTTCCAGCTCCAGCTGTTCACATTGCTCCTGCTAATCTGCTGGTAGAGCAGTTTAACTGAGCAGTGCCTCGTTTCCTTCTTCTGGGTGGGATAGTTGATGCAATAGATCTCTTCTTACCTGGTTAATTGCAACCTAAATGGTTTAGGCAGTACTTACATGAGCTGACATACTGGCAAAATGGTGAAAGTGGCAAGTGCCAGAAAAAGGGAAGGAAAAGTGCATTTACGGGTGGCATCAACACGTAGGAAATGATATTTAACTATGGCCTAGGGGTGGAAGTCAGTACAAGGAGCTGGTATGGCTTTAGGAAAGCACTAAACCACATATCTAAGTGTATAAAATCCACAATTTATCTTAATGATGCTACTCATGATCTTAAATACATGTCCTTGTTGGAGTGGAGGCAGACTACTTATCACCTGCTGGGCTGTACTGTGCATGGAGGTGACCGTCCTTTTCTGAGACTGTCCATTGAGGAACAATCAAGACTGGCACGGCCAAGATCAGTGCTAGAAAGAAAACCTTGAACTCCTCATTCTCACTTGAAAAGACTATCCAGCTGGCTACAGTAGTACAATTCCTCCTCAGCATGCTCCCTCTTACTTTTTCACTCTGTTCCAAGAAAATGCTGATTGTCACCGCTCAGTGACATATGGGTAGAAAACATGTATTGAAAGCTCTCTATTAAGCTCTCCTGTTTCTTGGACAAGTATTCTGGTCACAAAAGTACGGTCAATGGTACCCATAGCATGTCCATCTCTTCTACTTCCACCTAGACATGATTAGGGTCTGAACAGCAGAAGCCTTTGAAGGCTCATTTGGAATAGGACTGACTGAAGACAGGTTAAAGCAGGTTGATGTACACACATGTAACCTGCTGGTCATGAATGTGACAGGCAGCAGAGGTCAATATGCACTTTAAGAGTAGAGTGCTCTTGAGATAAAGACATAATAAAGTTTCAGACTGTACCTATGTACCTCTCCCACCCTCCTATAAGTATCCTTCTATAAGGCACAGTATATCCTTTCTTTTCTAGTGGACCGTAGTTACTAGAATAATGTGAGGATGTTTCCTGTTTCTGAAAATATAAATGGGAAGCTGATTGTACACTGGGCCAATTCCTGGCTGAAGATATAAAAATGTATTATTATTATGCTATAAGGTATAAATCATATGCCTGGTGTGCTTAGACAAGGCACTCAGGAGTTATTACTGTTATTAGGGAAAACATTCATTTTCACTGTGCTTTATATGATAAAAGAGAACGCTAAATGCACAATATGCTATCCCTACATATGAGACAATACAGCCCTCAATCCAAAGATCCTGAGTAAATGTATGAAAAGTAAAAAAACCCAACCACCTGCACATGGCAATGCTCGAGCCCCTATTCTAGACTTTCAGAACTGGGAGGAAGGGGAGAATTTGCTGTATTTCATCATGCATGAGCACAGAAAAAATCTGATCTGGATGCAAGCAGCAGATGGGAGGTAGAACTGTGAATCATGAAGCCTCTTACGGAGTTGTTACTATAAAGCAGAGATTTGGCATGTGAGGGCTCTACTGATAAAACGTTCTTCACTCACCTGATGGCAAACGCCATTGTCCAAATTTCCGCTGAGGTTTCCCAGCATCTGCAGAGTCTTGTCGATAGCTGCCTCTGTCAGAGAGTGTTGGGCTGAGGAGCTGCTGCTGGCTACTTGTCTGAACAGAGGAGAAAGAATCTCAGTCACAGTTCCCCACTGCATGGGTATAATCCCAAGAAGGCTTATCTTTCTAATCTATTTCTAAGCTTTATACATGAATACAAACAGAATATATAGCCATTTGTTAAGGCAGCATGGTTTATATTCTTTACTGCCCCAGAAAACTAATATGAAATCATAAAAACACCATTTGGGCTCAATTCCACTATACAGTCCCACTGAAGGGTATCCAGTTGTTCTCAGCCTTCTAGAGTGAAGTCCTTATAATGATCTTCTTTACTCCCTACCATGGAAGAGCACAGGACTCCTACTCAGAGGAGTCAGCATGCTCAATGCTATCACTCTCATTAAGCACGACTTCAGGGTGCTGGAACAGGAGAGCTTCACACCCCTGAGCTTGAACACAGCTCAGGTTAGAGGTGAAAGTTAGTGCTGCTGGAGTTTGCCCTTTGTGGTGCTAGCACAACAACTAACTGAGCTGGGGAAATACTGCCTCAGACCACTTTGGTTTTACATCTGAAGGCAAAGACTGAAGCAAAACCAGATAATACTTTCAAGTTTTCCAGTTAAAATGATGTTTAAAAAAGAACAAATAAGAAACATGGAAATTTTCTGAATTTATTCTGAGTGGCCGACAGTCTTCTGGTTACCATACCTCTGGCTGTGCACTGTTATCCTGATTAATAGCATTCATATCTTCACTCGGCTGTGTAGTCTCAATGCTGGGAGGATTCAGGAATCGGCTCAGCTCCTGCTGTTGACTCTCTCGGAGGCTATGGATAATGCTGCACGACTGTTGTTGTTTCTATCAAAGCACAATATAGGACAATGAAAATGTTCTCATTGGTGTGCCACAGGGTTTGATTTTTTAAAATGGCTTCTAAATATTTAACCAAATAGTGAGGTCCAGAGGTGGATACTGGGTGCATCGATAAAGCTACGTGTATGAGATGGTCAATATTTAAATAAAATTACTTCCAGCGTATGTCTAACCTTTATGTAAGGAATGATGAAACTTATAAATCATGTTAAGGGGAAGGCTCAGTTGTTGGTTTAAAGCTCGAGCTTAGAAACATACAATGTTTTGAATGTACATGTTAAAAGTTCTTGCAAGAAACAGAAATAAGGCAATTGGTAGAGTTTCACTAAGAATTACATTAAGCCAATGAAAAAATTTCTGACTTCTTTCATGGACTTTGGAATATGCTGTCAATAAGAATGAATAAAACAGTAGGGGAAACCTTCAGACTGAGTATGGATGTACAGTGCAAACAGAAAAACAAACCCACTACCATTATGATCTTACAATCTAATTTGCTTTAAAATTAAAATAAACCGCCCTTAGGAAGGGTTTCACTTTCCTGGGTGCTCCCTCCAGAGAGACTTAGAGACTAACAGAATTTGAAAATACATATTAAATTCCATAATTGCATTCAGTTTATAAAAGGTTCATACAATGTGAAATGATCTGAACCATATTATTAAAGTGAAATGAATAGCATATTTACTTTAATATAGTGTAATTCAATATCATAATGAAATGAACAACAGAGTTGAACAAACCCAGAATTGAGAGCTGAGATTAAATTTACTGCCCTTATTATTATAGACATGAGAGCAAAATGAAACTATCTAACTGAATATGTCTTGAACACTGACATTTCAGCTGGAATGTACATTATACTCAGATTGTCCAGTTATGTGTATTTAGAAATTTACAAACTGAAAAATCCAGACTACTTGACCACAGATTTCTATGGAAAACCTCCATGCACCAGAAGTAAGCTTTTATAAAAATAAAAAATATAATCACCAAAACCTGGACTCAGCCTTAGAGTAACTGAAAAATCAGTCATCAAGGCAACCAGGTTGTGATTTTTATATAAAGAAGAGTAGGTTTTGGAAGAAAAGAGGTGAAAAACTGCAAAATTTAATTCAAAACTCCCGACTTTTTTAAACATAAATTTAAGCCAAGACAAACTTCAATCAACCAATATCAATAGCTATCCTGATTTTAAGAAAATCAGAAGCACCATGCAAGGAAAAATACAGAAATTCTGGCTTGGTCAATACTAGTAAAGGCCAAAATTGTGCTTAGGAACATGGAAATGGGTACTGGTGACCCCAGCTCAGTCCTGATCCAATGCCTTGGCCCTGCTTCATTTACTGGCATAGGCACAGCTCCTGCGTGCCACGGTTCGTATACCTAATTTGCATCTACACACTGCTCATTTGCACACATAGTTACTGTAATGGCTCATTCAAATGATGTATCTTGATACAGGTTCCATTTGAAGAGTCGTCTGGTGGTGACTGATCCCAGTATTTTGTACCAGCAGAGGCAAAGAAATGACACAATTACATTCTGTGAGGAAGAATCAGACCTATGAGGTTTCATCAAATTATATTTTTACGATTTATTCTTTTGACTCTGGTCTCTGCACATGGAACTTCCTGTTCCACTGAAGAAAAGACAGCTAAATTTTTGGCAGGAAGGCAGTTTTTGCATTCAAAAGATGCTTATTTTTGTAGCACTTTCAACTGAGATGTAGCATACTCTTTTTTTTGCTGAGTTAGCAACTGCTACACACCCCTTCACATAAATATTATTGTGACTCCAGAGTAAATGAATCATAGTGACAGCAAATTCCAGCATTGTTGAGCAGTACAATTTCTGCAACCATTTAGATGCTGGTTTAGCTTGACTTACTGCTCTGATTCGCTTTAAGCACTTCTTCAGCCACATGCGTATGGTCTGCTTGGCTACCTCCTCTTCTATGGTATATTCCAGTTGCTCCCTAGCAAGCAGCTCTTCCAGTTGAAGACTTTTTCTGATATCAACAGATCTGTATGAAAGCATGCTAGAAGAAACATAGATTTTTATTTTTTATTTTTTTTCCTACATTCTGCTGATCTTATTTTTTAGATTAGAAAATCCAAACTCATACTTGAGATCTTAGTGCAAAAATACGTATTCAGGTGTGTGCAATAAATTGCATCTGAAGCTAAAAAAATTCTGAGATTAATCTGGAAGAGATTTGTGATGCTCAAAACAAATGAAGACCCTGTCACCTACATCTGGCTACCCAATATAGGTGAGTTACTGAATTGTAAAAAACTAGAGCCTTTGTGGTGGTTTGGTTTATTATGTTTTTACCCTCCGTGTTTATGCTTGGATAATGTTCCCATTTCTATTTTATTTCTAGTCAGATTCACTGTCATGTTGTGACACACATAGGGACAATATTTCACTGCTTGGGATGCAAGAAGAACACATGACTGCTGTTTATGACAAACTGTCTCCAATGAAAACATTAAAATTACTTAGAGCTGATTCCCTAGGACCTGTGTTTTCAATCACTAATATTTTTGTAGGAAACAAAAGGGAAATGTAATGTTGTATTATGTGCAAAATGGCAGTCCCCCTGCAGCTGCCAGTCTTGCCTTTTCCCAAGCCTAATGACCACCTGTGAGGCTGTAGGGAAATCCAGGCCATTGTACCCACTGGACAGATCTAAAGAGAATTTCAGAGTACCTGAGCACGTCATGGAAAGTGACATCACCACCATTATGGAGTCGTTCCATTTCATAGCACATGTGCTTGAACAGCAGCTTATCCTTGTCGAGATCCACCTCCAGCCTGCCCCGCAGAAGCCTCAGCAGAAATTTCACTCGGAAGGTAGGGATTACTCCCTGGGTAATATTGCATAATAGATGGTAAATAATTACTGTGACCTAACAACCGACTCCGATTTCAACTCGATCTGTGAGAGAAACACTATTTCTCCAAAGACTCTGTATCAAATCCTGGCCTATTTAAGTCACTGTGCATACATTAGTGAATAATATACACATATTGAGCCAGCATTTCAGCACATTCATGGAAGTTTTTGCTGCTATTTGAGTGATATACAATGAGAATCTCTGCTGCTAGTTTTGCCAGAAACTTCCAAAATTGCTTGGGGATTTAGTTTTCCCATTTGCATTAATCTGTAATGAGAATTATATGCCCAAAGAGCTGCCCTTGAAAAACTGAAATTAAACTACAATTTAAATCTTACAGCCTGGACTACACCTGGCTGTAAACCCGTCCCCTTCTCTGTGCATCTTTGGACAGGAGAACGTTGGGAGTTTACTGGCTTTTCAAAGGTCTTCTGCTTTTAAGTGTCAACTTAGCACGTGGTGCTTTTTGTAACAATTTTGATCTGCTGTCAAAAAATCAGGACTGAAACTATTTCTCTCTGAAACTGCGGTATCTATACTCTAAATATTTTGTTTTGCTAAATGAGCTTGACTGGAACTATTTTTTGCTGCGATGTCTTGTTCCACATCAGAGAGAGATACTTTCAAGTGCTGGGCATGATGGATGCAGAACTCTCCACCTCTATCATACTGACTGCAGCTTCCATCTCCAGCACAGCCATGAGCCAAGTACAAGCAACCAACTTCTTTACTATAATGTTGTTCATATTCAAATCTTAGTGATGTCATGAATCGTTCAGATGATGAATTAACTTGTGTAAGCATGTGAACATCTCGGTCTCCCAGATGCTTTTGCATCCCAGAATCACATAGTACTAGAGGTTTGAAAGGGTCTCTGGAGGTTACCTTGTCCAACCCCTTCTGTTTAAGCAGAGCTTCCTAAAGGCAGTTTCCCAGAACCATATTTGGGTGGCTTTTGAATATCTACAAGGATGAACACTCCACAACCTCCCTGGGTAACCTGTGCCAGTGCTCAGTCACCCTCACTGTAAAAAGTGTTTCCTGATGCTCAGAGGGAACCTCCTGTGCTTCAGTTTGTGCCCACTGCCTCTGGTCCTGTCACTGGGCACCATCGAGGAGAGCCTGGCTCCATCCTCTCGGTACTCTCTCTTGAGGCATTTATACACATTGATGAGATCCCCTTGAGTCTTCTCTTCTCCAGGCTGAAAAGTCCCAATTCTCCCAGACTATCCACATAGGAAACAGGTTCCTTCATCATCTTCATGTCGCTTTTATGGACTCTCTTCAATATGTCTATGCCTTGGTTGTACAGAGGAGCCCAGAAATGGACTCAGGACTTCAGGTGTGGCCTCACCAGTGCCAAGTAGAGGGGAAGGATTCTCTCTCTTGGCCTATTGGCAATACTTTGCCTAATGCAGCCCAGGATACCATTAGCCCTCTTTGCCACAAGGGCGTGTTGCTGGCTTATGTTCAAGCTGGTGCCCACCAGGACCCCAGGTCCTTTCTTGACAAGCTACTTTATAGATCTCCAGCCCCCAGCATGTACTGGTGGCTGGGGTTGTTCTTCTCCCTTGCTGAACCTTGAGGTTCTCGACAACACATTTCTCCAGTCTATTTAGGTCCCTCTGGATGGCAGCAGGACCAGAGGGTCTGAGAGAGACCAGACTCTATCAGTCACTCACTCCTTCCAGTTTGGTGTCATTTGTAAATTTACTGAGGGTGCACTCTGCCCCATCACCCAGATCATTAATGAAGAACAAGGCTGGAACCAATATTGACCTTTAGGGTACATGACTAGTTACTGTCCTCCAGCTAGAATCTGTGCTGCTGATCATCAACCATTTAGCCATTCAGTTTTCAGTCCACTTCATCACTTTCTCATCCAGCCCATATCAGCTTCTCTATGAGATTCTTATGGGAGACAATGCCCAAATCTCAGTAAAACCCTTCTGAAGATCAGACACATAAATGGAGTCTGTAGACTACAAAGGGAACAAATCTCAGGGAGCTGTAAGGAAGGATGCTGCTGTATTTATCCTACAAATATCTGCATTTGTTTTGAAATCTGCTATTATAAGTAATTCACAGTAGTAAAGAACACAGGATAGTATTTAGAGGGTCATGAACAATGTCAGATCATGCTCACCTAACTTGTAGAACTTGAACAGTAACCAGTTAGACAGTTTCGTCAGCACACTTTGTTTCCCTTATGTGTTTTTTTTTCAAGGAAAAATATAAATTTACTATATTTCTGTGCTCATTATAAAGTTTCTTACCTCTCTTTTGTCATCAACCATGTTCCATATAATTTGAAAATGCCTAAGATCGTTATAACTTAAAAGTTGGTCTTCTTCAGTTGAGTAAAACAATGAGAAATTCTCCACAATGATAGCTAAAAGCCACAAAACCAAAAAAAACACTATAAAGAAGCCTGTAGTTACATTCGAGCTGGTTAACATCTATAAGCAACAATGAATTTCAACAGAATATGAATCCTGTTGTGCAAACTACACATTAATAAATGCTTTTATCTGTGTATTCAGATGCAGATTTTGAATAGGTAAGATGCTCTCATGCTGCATCAATATTCACTATCCTCACTTTTTAAAAGCTGTCTCTTCAATGCTGGTGAGATGTCTAATCTGTCTTCTAACATCAGTTAGGTGAATTCCAATGATGCTGGAAAAATGTTAACTGGAGGATGGAAAAGCTCAGAAAATAGTATTCTATAGGTAATTATACAAGTACATCACATCTATCTCAAAAAAAAATTCATTCCCAAAATTCCTGAGTTTCAGCATATAACATGCTAGAGAAGTATCAAAACCATCATATGTATATAAAGTAATAGTGAAAGTACAAGGTAACCTCATATGTGAATAGCACAACAGACACAGCTAACATACTGCATGCCAAGATGGCTCTTCTTGTTATTAATGTATGTTATCACTTACCAACCAGCAAATTCAGCATGATGTATGCAATGATGACATAAAATGAACAGAAATACATAAGAGCACCAGCATAATTTCCACAGTCTGTTTTCCAGTAGGTGCTGTTATCTGGTGTACAAAATGGAGGCTGAACCTTCAAAATAATAGAAAGCAAAGTCAATCAATCATAAAAAGTTATTCTTAAATTTCCCTGTGATCAATACAATATTTATGGCTATAATTTATTTCAAGCTTCTCAACTGGGAATAACACTGTGGGTTTTACTATGGGCAGGTTTTTGTTGTTCCTTTAGTAGATATGAATCAGAAACCAGAGAGAGGTATGACAAAAAAGGTCTAGGCATGGATGTCACCACCACACACAAGGCACATTGTGCATTATGGCACTGTAAGGAAACAACCTGGTGCTCTGAAATGTAGTGGTTTTCAAAAAGCTTCCCTGTCCATTTATTATGAAAAGGAAGGGAATATGATTTTCATTGCAATGGAAGCCACAGATAGAAATTTACTTGGCAAAATAAAATGGTTCAAGACCAGATTTTGATTTGGCTCATTCACACAGAATGAGCCAAAGTGCAGGTATTAAAGATAATCTGAAAAGTCACCTTGCCCCAGTCAAAGCAGAGATAACAGTGGAAAAGCGAGTTATTGCACTTTTGATTTTGAAAACACTTTCTTGTTTTAATTTTTAAATTGCATAATAGCCCAGCCCTATGAAATATTACACTGTGACTGTGTGACTGGAACTGCAATATGTGTGTCATGTTCTGAGGTTTAGTGCACATTACATCTCTTGAAGAGATAAAGGCAATCACAACATTCCTTGAACAAAGTTCCAATACTGGAAACGCTGAGATGCAAGGGTGTCTCCTGTTTCTTGCCTACTTTATCTCTGGCAGTATTGTATTTACCATGCAGTCATGCATAATTTTGTTCCAGTCTTCTCCAGTAACTATTCTGAAGAGTACAGTAATAGCCTTGCCAGCTGATGAAAAATTTGCATGTCTGTTTTAAAGAATAAGAGAGAGAGAGAAAGATAATTTCACATCCCAGAACAAAAATAGTGGCAAGAAAAAATGCAAAATGATTTCCATTTTCTACTGATCTGCTATTTTAAACTAAAAATAGTTACAGTATTATCTGAATGAGCTCACTGAATTATTTATTACATGACTTAGGATATAATAACTGAACTTTAGCTTGACACAACTCAGAGTATTTTGGCTCATTTTATCAAAGAGCTAAAATAGACTCAAGGCCAGATCCTACCGCCTGTCTCCATTCTCTTCCTGAAGCCTGATGATGCCATTGACTGGGAAATCTCCAGTGAATGGGCAGTTCACAGAACTGTCCTCTCTCAGGACCAGCCAGGTATATGGATCCTGTTCCTGAGTGATGCCAGTAAGGTGAAGTAGGTACACAGTGTTTCAGCAGCTTGCAGCTAGTGTAGTGCTGCTTTGAAGCATATTCCACCTGGATAATGAAGAGCAGCTCTCAGTCTGCTATGAGCTGGAGCCAGTGTCATGTGGTCCAATGCACAAGGACTGGGAAGAGGGCTGCGTGTCTCCTATCAGGAATTCTGTTTAGAGCTCTTCAGATAGACCTGGCAACATGTCTAGATTTTACCACAAACATTCTAGCAGAATGTGATTTTTTTACACTGTTTAAAGAACATCCCCATGAGGTAGTAAGAATACACTGTACCTGTTTATGTTCTCTCCATATTTCACTGTACCAAATAAAACCACTCCAGCAAAAGCGTAACAAAGAAGCAGTAAGAACATTCCCACTATGATGAAGAAACTTTTGTACATGCTGACAACCACAGTCAGGAGCAGCATCTTTAGTGTCACCTGGAGGGACAGAGGAAAAGCAATCCATGATGCCATTCAGGAAAGCAGAGATAAAAGGGAAAAGACAGTTACTGCACCTGCCATTTCGACAACAAATTTTTTACACATATATATTAATGGAGGAGCCCAGTGAAATGGTACATCATGAATCTGAATTGGAACTGAACATCTGTGTCTTCCTATGAAATCTAGTGTGCTTTTTACTTGTTAAAGAGATCAGCATATCTGCCTAGTTTACAAGGTCAAGATATTGCTCCTCAAAGAATATATACAGGATAATACAGCAGTAATACAGCATAAGCTTAACTATAATATTCTAGAATCACTATACTCCAGAAGTATCCAAATTAGCATGGCATAAACAGTGGTGCAGTAAACTACTTTGGGCTTGCCTGAAAATGGTGTTAGGTGAAAGCCATAGGTACTGTAGCCTACATGAAGTAATAGGTTGATGTATAGAGAACAGGATTTCCTGAAGATCAGTAGAGCTTGATTAAACTAGTAATTTCTCAAGTAAATTGGACAAAGAGATTAAGAAGAGAGCATAATTACATAGGCCGTAGGCCTGGATAAGAGATACTATGTTCCCATGCGTGCATATTGTACATTTTACTCTTGATGAAGTTATTGCCCTAGACTGTCCTAACACCCTTAACCACTTATGGATGCCATGGAAAATTCTCTTTAATGGGAGTGGGGGTAGCATTTTTCTTTAGAAACATGCTGAACTATAACTCATGCTGACTTTCAGTCATCACATTGCATCACAACAGATAAATTAGTGAAACTGATTCAGCTACTAAGATGAAAGCACAAATGACTAGGTTAAAACCTTGAAAAAACTTTAGAATCAATCAGAAAGCTTTGAAGGCAATCACTTGGTCTGGCTGCATAGGAGAAGCAAGGATTTTTCATTTGACTTCCAAGGTTCTGCAGGCTCTGTGTAGTTTGATTGAAAGAAAACATTTTATCTTTACTGAACAAACCCTCTGACTCACTGTTCTTAACCCTGGCAACTGAGTATGGCAGTCTTTTCATCACATTTACTTTAATATGTGCAGCTTCACAGAAAATGTTTGGATAGTCTAAGAAGTTCTGCAGCTAGAGAATGCAGAGTGTCACCGCTTGTTAAACAAATGCGTTTGCTCTCTGCGTATGCTTATTCTGTCAGTCTACACTCAATTACACCAGAACAAACAGAAACAAAAGAAATTTAAACTTCAGAAGTGACTTGCTTTGTTGCCATGCCAGTGTTTCCAGAAGAATATCTTGGCCCAATATTTTTTCTAAATAGAACATAAATCCTTTACAGTGATAAGCCATACATCATAGGGACACAAGACACAGACCTGCACTAGGAGGAAGAAGCTTCTATAAGAGAGCACTGTCATAAAAAGATGAGTGCATTAACCACCACTGCACTAGTCTTGCAGAGAAAAGAAATAAATAGCATGCATATTATGACACTGTGAAATGGAAAGGACTGAAAGCCCTTTGTGTTCAGAGTTGTAGAGAGCATTTTTTAAAAGATGCGTGGTATTGTGGCTGCACTTTTTTTCCCCCCTTTTTTTTTAGAAAGAAAAGCAGCGTTTCCAGTAACTGTACTATAATATTATTATACAATATACGTAAAATCCTGATTCTTTAAAGACAATCTGTAAAACTGGAGACTGCTGCCTGAAGCCTCCTTTTCTGGGGTGTATAAAATGGAGCCTTACAGAATGTGTACTAGAGATGTGCAGCAACTAGTCCGTTACTCTACACATGATCACTGCAATGGTTGTAGTTCCTAATTTATACTTACGTGCTTCCCACAAATTGAGAAAAACCTGAAGACAATTACACATGCCCCCATCATGTATGTGTATGCATTCTGGAACAGAAATACAAAAGACTTAATACATTGTCCCACAAGGATCTCCTGGAAAGATTGTGCTAATTCGTCTTTTAACAAAGTAAGACAGTTGTCATACGAAATAAGAGAAATCATAAAACTAGTAGCACCAATATTTCAATAACAGAGGAGTGGTAAGAAACTAACAGAAGATGCTCTATCACTTCCAAAACACTAATCCAACCTCACACATCAAACCAAAAAACCTTCAATCTTCCATTAGCTGGGATGTAATTATGTCCAGCAGCCCAAGTCTACTTGTCTAGGCAGGTGCTGCCTTATGGAAGCTCCTCAGGCCTTCCAAGATACTTAGCAGCAGGGACCAATCTGTGAATGTCAGGTCAAAATGACTAGTCACACAAGACAGGTTTTACTCCAAAGAGAGCTTTGGGCAAACAAGAGAGAAGCCTGCAGCCATGATAGGTCTGTGACTTTTGACTGATGACAAGGATCAACTATCCCTTCTCCATTCCTGGTAAATGAAAGAATTGGCCAAATTAAAAAAACCCTGAGATTTGAAGGAGGAAATTCTGAACTTTTCTCCTCCATGCCTTCTTGGATTAAACATTGCCCCTTAACCAAAACCAGTGGTCCTGAATCACTGCTGGGATAGATTGTGCTGTTCAGCAGTTTTGAACCTAAGCCTTCTTCCAGTCCTCTGCTCATGTCTGGATTCTGTGCATTGCCTCTTTCTTCCTTGATGCTCATGAGACTGCTGTTGGCAAGAGATCTCAATCTCTTTAGATTCCTTACTTTCCTCACTCACAACCCACCTAAAGACTTCAGTTTTCTACCACATTTACAGACTTTACCTATTATAAGTACGACAATTTCTGTACTTTACCACCGTCTGTGGGGATGATTTCTTCCTGAGGAACTGAGCATCAAGCTCTATTTGTTTCATCCATATTTCAGCCTTATTAAACTCCCAAGGGTTTATCTGGATGTACAGTGGTTATCCTACTGCTGGTGCTTAAGAGATAAAATTAAGCTTAATCACTGGAAATGCATTTTGTAAATCTTACCAGTAAGGCAAAGTGAAGTATCACCCATATAACTCCAAGAGATGTCACCAAGAGATCGTATCGATTTCTTCTGCTTTGCCAGAAGCCAGAAGGTGACATGGCAATAATCTTCATCGTAACCTATGGATAAAAGCAAATTCTCAGTTGTACTGAAGAAATGTTTATTTCTTACTATGAAAACCTCTTCCATTCCCTAAAATGTTTGCTGGAGCTCATCTTATGAAATAGTTTCAAACAACCAAGGGCAGGTTTCATGCCAAGCTAACTGCTTCCATGTGGACAAGTTAGGCTGCTGGACTAGCTGGATAATATAAGCTTTGCTCAGATGCAGGAAAACGTACTTCTGGAAGACCACAGATGACCAAGACCAGGGGATGAACAATATTCTGGAGGTCTCTCTCTACATGAAGCATCGAAGGAAGGAATGCAGCTGACCACCTCAGACTGAATGCTTCATGTACAGATTGCTGAGGTGAATCTGGGCTTAACACTTCTCAGTTAAGCAAGTCACAAAGTTAGAAAATTATTATGTCGATAAAAAGAAGCTAAAAGAAGCAGTAGAAACCTATCTAGCTAACTACCTGTAAGCAGATAATCACATAAGTACACTTGAACTCAAGAGTATAATTTTCTTCTGTAGCATCTGTAGTTGAAATTAACTAAAAAGCCTTCCCATATTGCAAATATTTCTTGCTTTAAGGAATACTCTGTACTCGGCAGCATATAAAAGAAGAAAGTTAAAAAAAGTAAAGGCAGTATATTTTACAATGAACCTGGTAAAACAGACAAAGTGCTTGACATTTCCAATACAGGCAATGGGAGTGAAGACAGGAAGTTTAAGAATAGACCCTGGTAAGATGGCACAAGTCGTGCAAACATCCCTGCCCTTCTGTAGCATCTAGTAGAGTTAAGGAAAGATCAGCTAGGGTACCCAAACCCAGCTTTTGATACCTTCAGTTATCAAAAGATCAGAGATTCAGGCAACTGAATCTCCCCCCACATCTCCCTGGATCACAGTGACTATTTAAACACCTTCCTCACGTGTAGAATTTAAACAGCGAACTTCAAGTGACTATGATTTTGAACTAAATACCACAACATGAAAATTAAAAATCACATCTCACTTTATTCTGTGATGATCAGCGTGGTTACAAAAGTGAGATCTCCAAATTCTTCCTGTTCTTCTAAACCTCAAATAGTGATATGAGCAGTAGAAGTTTAAAACTGAACCAGAAGTCCTTAGACTGGACACAGGGCTGTTAGCTCTGCAGAAAGCTATGGCCTTCCTCATGGACCATGCCTGCTAGTTTTAGCAGACCATGTACATAGCAGACCCTGTAGCCAGACTGTGCTGCATTAGGGAAGATCCTGGGCAGGAAGCTGCTTCCCCTCTCCATAAACTGTGCGCACTCACAGTGGGATAGCTTGCCTGTTGAGACAGTCAACAATTTTTTTTGGCTCTGACAAAGTTCTTTTGAAATTCTAGAAGTGCATTTGTTTCCCCTGGCAGTATAAGAGCAAAAAGTATTTCTAAAGACATAGTTACTAGGTAAATTAAAACCTTTCTGTGTATGATACAAATCAAACTTTTCTGTGTTTGCTCAGTCTCTCAAGACATACTGATTTCTCCTGGGTAGGGAAAAAAGAAGCAACAAGACAGACATACTCTAGCTACAGCTCCTACAAGGTATTCACTTCATTGTTTATTCATCACTGCTGGCAAAACCTATCACTGGAACATAGGAACTGTCATATTGGATTAGAGCAGTGGGAAATGTATTCTGCTATCCTGTTTCTGATAGTGGTCAGTATCAGCTATTCAGAGGGGACTGAAAAGAATAATACTCAGCCACAAACTTAGAATTACATAAAAAAACTAACCACAGAGGAAGCATCTTGTTTAACCTCATAAATGTGTACTTTATAACACTGAAGATATCCTTAAACATGAGAAAATACATGCTTTTTAAAATGTGTTTTAAGTCCTCAGATTCCAATCTTATGAAAACCATCTAATTACACCTTGCACAGTTGGTTGTGGTGACAATTTTCTCATAGAGAACCATTACCACATGGGATCCAGATCTGTGCAACAAAAGACAGACAATACTAGAATTTGACAGAGCTCATTAAAAGGTATTAAAATGAAATACAGTACATAAAACTCAGAGAAGTCTGATGACATCACAGCTACAGAACAGTGAGGATTAATGCACCAGGCAAAATACAAATGGATCACGTAGAACCTCCATGATACAACACAGACCTTGCATTGAATGGAGTGACTTTAATCTGAGGTGTTCTACACAACTTGGCAATCTTAAAGGTCTCTTCCAACCAGAATGATTCTGTGATTCTAAGAATAGTTCACTGGGTTCACCAAAACACATGCTGAAATGCTCGAGTTGTATATATATAAAAGGACACAAAGCTCAAGGTAGTGAAGAAGTATGAGTGTAATAAAATAATAGCTTATTCCTACAATACATGTTGAAAGATAAGTGACATGGAGAGACCCAAATGTACATGTTCAGAAATAAAAAACACAGCGAGGTATGAGACAACATCCAAAGAGACAAAATGAAATATATACATACTTGTCTTAATCTCCAGAAATCATAAAATATATTACTTTACCTCAAGGACAAAAATGAAGGTGAAAACAACAGACATTGTTGCTAAAGGCACAGTCACTGGATCTGCAGCATCCCACTGAAATGGAAACAAAATCCATTCATAGTAGAGTAGATGTTAAAAAGAACTAAATGCCTCTTCATTGTCTTAACTTTTCTTGCGGGTTTTGTTAATAAATAGATTTCCCTTTAAAATATAGTCAGACAGGACTGGCATCTTGGTGTATTCTTCTCTCATATATTTACAGCTTAACTGTAAATTAAAAATAGAAAAAGAAAATACAAAAAGACAGAAACTCACTCAGCTCCACAAGTTACAATTAATCTACAGTGATCTGTGCCAGATGAGATTGCTGTATCTAGAAATCAAATTTCCCCACATTCATCACAGTAATAGATCAACTGATCAATAATGGGTGTTTGGAAAGGTGCAACACACGTTGTACTAAAATAATAAAAGGCTTAAAAGAAACACAATTACCTTAACTGATAACAACACAGACTGGGCCAGAACCAGTACAGCAATAGTTCTCTTAAAAAATGGGTGCTGAGTTATATCATACATCTTTGCTCTAAAGCCATCATTATCTGAAAGAGTTTGAGGAAAAGAGTTAAAATACACAGTGGCATTTTTCCCTTATTCCTTGACATATTTTCGATGTTCATTAGTGGCAAAATAATCCTTTACTAGGTTCAAAATACATTTCTAATTTTCTGCTACAATTTTCCATATCAAATAGGGCTTCTGAACATATTATATCAAATACCAAACATCATTGTTCCATGAAGGCTTTGGTACTTGTAGGGCAAGCGCATCATTCAACTGCTGTCAGGTTAATACATTCTATTCATATCATTAACAACCAACTGCAAATATTTTTCATTTAGAAATTCATTTTTTCATTAAGGCTTATCCTAAAACCATCGAAGCACAACCTTTTTTTGGGTTGATTTTAATAGCCTTATGCAGAGATCTGTAGTTGGAGCCTGTTTCCACATTAACTTTATGCACAACCTCCTAGTGGCCTCACGATTACAGTTTTAATTTGAATCGCAGACTCCTGGGGAATTATGAACACTAGGGCTCGACATGAATAAAATCGAAATATCTTTGATACCCGGACGAGGTGGGAGATGAAGAGGTTGTGCTATCTTCAGTCTGCTTTTCAGATCTTCCCATCGTCTCTGATCTACAGTCAGTAAAGCTGTCCCCTTAATAAACAAAGAGAAGCGTAGAAAGCTTTTGTCATATAAAAGCTAGAACATTTAATGCTGTAAACATGAAAACAACATCCTCTTTAGTGCCTGAAATAAAGTTACATATGCAGCTCTCCTTAAATAACACACTGTTTGGGTAAAAGAGTCTAAAGTATCAGCTGTTACTCAAGAGGATTTCTGGATGCATTAGCTGTGAGTTTCTGGGACTCAACTCAGCAGGCACAGTTGTTGCTCTTTGTAGCAGCAGCCCAGTGTGAGCAGTGCAACACTGCAGGAGGTCTTCCATTTGACTGAACATCATTTGCCAGGAAGTACTGTTTAAAGAGTGGCCAATTTTGTCCAGACTTTGCTGCAGAAAATCCTGCGGCTTGTCAGTGCCGCTAGTTTCTTGGGGAATGAGCCCTCCAGGAGACCGCTGCCACCCTCCACACTTCTTCTGCTTGGGGTGTAATTGAAATAAAATAATAGTATGCTATGAGTCTCCAAGAGCTCTCCACAAGGAGAGGTGGAGATACACCTTTAGGGTGGGCGGTGGTAGACGTTTATGTGTGTTAGTGTTTTTACAACACAGGAAAAAACAAGCAAACTCCAAACAGAATTCAATGTTATTTTAAATGACCTTCAAAACAAAGTGAGGTCCTGATCACTTCAGAAAACTGTAAAATCTCATGGAAGGCATTTGGAGTTATAAAAACAAGGAAGACCTTTTTAAGGTAAATATCACAAGCCTGTCTCCCGGACACTTTGCTGCTCCCTCAGCACAGAGCTTCACCAAGCTGGTAAGAGCTGGTGTGATCTTTGGGGCTTGCCTTGGCACTGAAACTGTGACTGGCTGTGCAACTGATAAGGTCAGGATTCCTCCCTCTCAGTGGACATAATCTCTTTACAGAGCTGTTTGCCCAGATGGCACCCTAGGAGGAGATGCCTTCCAACATGATGTGGACAAAACAACAGATACAATCTTGGTGGATGAAAAACTGAATATAAATCAGCAATGCGCACTCACAGCTTATAAAAGACCTTATAAAAGCTTTCCAGTTCTTAAAGTGGGCCTGTAGGGCTCCTTCTGGGGAGAGGGGATGGGGAGGAACTCCTTATTGGGGAGGAAATCTTTATTAGGGAGTGTAGTGATAGGATGAAGGATAATGGTTTCAAATGGAAATAGGGTAGATTTAGATTAAGTATTAGGAAGAAATCTTCAGTGTGAGGGTGGTGAGACATGGAACAGGTTGCCCAGAGAAGCTGTGGTTGCCCCATCCCTGGATGTGTTCAAGGTCAGGCTGGATGAAGCTTTGAGTAACCTGGTCTAGTGGAGGTTGGGCAGGGAGGTTGGTTCCTTCCAACCCAAACCATTCTATGATTTTATGATTCTATGCCTATTACTTGTGTCAGGCCCAAACCACACCATTTCAAAATGCTTAAATTTAAAGAAAACTCATTCAGCACAGTGAGCATGTCTGGTTGATGTTCTTGGAGACCTTTCACTGCAAACAAGGCAAAATGCATCAAAAAAAAAAGTGGGCCTTTGTAAAATTTAGAAAAAGTGATGCCAAGTCCCTCTGTAGCTCAGAAACCACCACTTCCACCAGCAGGATCATTACAAAGGGATTACACATCAGAGCCCCATGACTGCTGGAGAAGCTGTGCTTGCATTTGGACTTCAGCTCATAAGCCCCAGATAATATTCAAGTTGATCACATCTACACTGCTGACTGAACATATGGCACTTGGAGCTGTGACAAGTGATGGATGGGGTGGAATGCTTTGGTCTACTGCCCTGTCGCTGGGACAGCTGAGGACCCTCCCCAGAGTACTCTGCAGTACTTCTCAGTCCAATGTTTCCACATCTGCAGCTCTGAGAGCTCACATGAAATATTATGACATAGCTGAATTTTATTATTTTTTTTTAAACAAAATTTTTTGTTCTCAGGTAAAATAGTTTATTCAGTAATGGTCCAACTTTGACTCTCCTCAACAACTCCTGGCACTACTCTAATGATATATCAGCCAGCTTCTACTTAAAACATCAATAGACTGGTCAAGTAACCAGTTTTAAGAATATGCAACTTAACCTCATACAGTGGGCTATTTTGCTGTTCTTTCTGGACTATTTGCCAACTATCTCTCTGATCTTACTGCACTTGTTTTTCTTTCAGTTCCTGGGTATTTCTTCACTGAACTTGAATATTGATTGGGCTGGGATTTTTTCTCCTGTTGCGTAATTAACTAATATATTCATACTTTCAACTCAAATTGGAAGACGTTTTCCCTACAGTAAATACCTAAAAAGTAACAAGTATTCAAGAAAAAAAAAGAGACAAACAAACATGAGAGATTGCATGCTGTGTCTGTGCTGTGTCATTTACAGGGAACTGTTATTAGTGAGTAGATTTTTTGATTGAACATCAAAATGCTTTCCCTGTATTCAGATATGGAATTGAGGGAGGAGAGCATTCATAGCTGAAAAGGTAGCTGTAGTTTGAGGGAAATGTACAAGCAGAGAAAACCATCCCCAAATGATAATTTTCTGAAGATAATGGGAACCCTAATTCAGGCCCTGCATCTCAGACTTTCACATTTACACTGGCAGCTCATGCAGGGTCAATCTGGGCTAAGATGACTTGTTTAGTTATCTCCTGTGCTCACGATCCTTATCAGCCTCATGTTCACACCTTCCTGTTCCCTCTCATTTTGAATCAGAGTGAGCAATTTTTACTTTTCACATCAGTTTGCGATGTCCTGTGTCTTTAAAGCTGAGTAACTAGGAGAAGGGAATGAAATATGAAATTGCTACACAGTCACATATAATTAAGGGTATTTTTCCCCTGTCCATAGATCTTGTAAGTGACTCCTATGGAAATAGTGGGAACTAAGAGTGAAAACACTGCCTGGAAGATTGACAGCACTTGGTAAGATTTGGCCTAGTTGTCATGAAAGCACAATGAAAGTCATACTAGGAAGGTCAAAGATCCAGCTCCTCTAACACCTGTTTTCCAAGACAATGGTAAAAGTAGATGCCTGTTGGTGTAAGCAAAGCAACCTAGAGCAGCAAGTAGCTCCTGATGATTCTTCATTGCCCACAGAGCTGGCTCAGAATTCATGACATATACACTCAAGACCAAATGCAATACTAAAGGGGAAATGCACCCCTTCCTTGCTCTGAACACCACGTGCACCACACCTCCACAGAGTAAAGGAAAGATAATTGAGCAGTCATGATCAAAAGCACTTTAAGAGTAAACTCTGTAATGTGTTATTTCTTCTTGCCTACACGTGTAGGCAAGAAGGTTTTTGAGGAAACTGATCTGTGTAATAAGTGTCAAGGGAATAAAGAAATAATTTATGACAGAAATGCTCAGCTAATATCTGAATTGTGTTTCATCAACTATGATGTACATGACAGAAATGCACATAGCTAAATACATCATAGCTTTTGTAGAAAAACATTAAGATAATTCCAATATTTCAAATACATTAATTACCTGTAATTTAAATAAAATTACTTAATTTTTCTTTCAAGACTTGCTGCAAAATAGTTTGCATTCACCAGGGTAAGGCTGACAGATTCAAAGAACTTACACAGCTGAACAGGAAAGAGCAAAAGTGGCTATAAAAATCCAGTGGAATTCTCATACTAGAGAATTTTTAGCTTCGTTAATTCATTAGTCAAAATTTAGTGAAGAAGAAAACAAATTGCTCCTTTTTCTCTAGAACAGATGTATTTTTACAAGAATGACTACACTTCATCTCACTAAAATTCCACTGGAGTCAGGAAAACATAAAAATATGTCCTGAACAGCAGAGGTTTCAGGCTATTTGGCTCACAGTCTGCTTGACTTCATTTCATGATGCCTTGCTTGCCCACCCTGGACACACAGTAGTGTGCTGCTCATGTCCCTTCCAGGACTCTAGTGGTTTCCTTGAAGGGCAAACTCAACAGCTGTGTTTGTTACAGAGTTTGGGTCAGGGCCATAGAGGGCCATGGCCAGCACCAAGTTTGTCCCCAGCAGTAGCACACTGGGTTGTCTTGCATCTCCAAGCCCCAGCGTGTACAATCATCCTTTCCCTCCAGTGTCATCAGTGATAAAAATAACACTCCGCTAGCTGCAACACAAACACCTCATTGTTTTGGGGACTGTGAACTGAAAGGTGGGAAAAAAAACCCAAAAACCTTATGTCTTAGTGCCACAGGGGCACCACAAGATGCTCAGAAAAAACAAAGTCAGATTAAGGGCTGGGCGGTGTGCATGTGGCACCCCCTCCAGAGGATGCTCTCTTTAACAAGACCTGAGCTGCCTTGCAACAATTCACCCGGGGACAGGTTTTTCTACTTCTCACACAAAGCCATGTGAACTGCAGGTTTTTCTAGAACACTAGTTACTTTTTTTGTTTGAGTGAGGGACAATTAATTTTACATTGTACTTAGCTGTTTAGCAGGAAAAAGCCACGCAGCTTTACTTCATATAATGAAATGCTGCAATTCCAGGGCTCTATTGAGACCTCTGAGATGTAACACACAGAAACTTGTCTTTTTATCTGCCACTGCACACATGCATCAAACAAAGACAGCATAATGTGAAGCATCTGTAAATACTTTGTGCTTTAGGTTCAATCTCCATCTGGTAACATGGCTGTGATGTAAATAAATGCAGAGAACTCTGAAAGAGCGTGTGGATTGCTATCATCCCAGCATTGAGCTGTGTAGCAAACATAGATCAGGGGTGTCTGAAGCCATACTTGTAGGCTTGCAGACTGTAAGGTTGGTAAGTCAGACTTAAAGCCAGTCTTACGAGATGGTGTAATATCAGTTTCAGGTTTCTTACAGAGTCAGTTCTACACCCAATAAACCATCTCACTCAATACCTTGTTTTCATTGAAATTAGCGATGACAACTCCAACAAAAAGGGTCAGTCCAATCATGCAGCCAAGGAATACAAAAACGTGAATGTAGATTCCATGGATCTGAATAGATAAAAGTAAGATTAATAGTTAAATAAAAGTATGTGTTGTAGAATTTGAAGACTCTGATGTGTTTCCTTACCGGCCCAACACGATGTATAATAACATCTCTGACTTCCACCCAGCCTTTTAATGAAAGAACTTCGAATAGTGCCAGCATTGCATTTCCCACATTGTCAAAATTAAAATTCCGAGGATTTGCCCTGAAATGCAGTACACACATTGGGGTCAATTCAGCAATAAAGATGATCTTTCTATTTCTCGCCTTGATTCTTCATAGTCTCACTAACATATAAATACATTTCAAAGGTGGCGTGAAAGCCTCTGAAATATATAACTCAAAGTTCCATCTCACGAATAAGAAAACAATGGCAACAGCAGTAGATACATGAAGTATAATTTTTTGATCCCTCTGTATGCTTTATTTTCTTACCTAGAATCTTATTCACAGCAATAAAGCTTATAAGCTGTTACTGCATTTTAGAGTTTTTGCCAATGAAATTAGCAAATTACAGCTTTCATGAAAAAATGGATCTGATTGCATTGTCAGATTCGGAAATACATTTACCTGAAGGAGACAGTCTCAAACCCATATAAATGATTCGCATTCCAAAGTCAGTGAAATCATCTAGAAAATGCTGTTGCTTGTTTTGTTATCACTGCAGATAAGCAAAACTTACTGAGAGGACATCACATCTTCTTGGCTTTACTATACCATATGCTCTGACCTTTTGTATCAGTTGAGATTCAAGGGGATGTTTGCAGCTGAACATTAAAAGTAATGCTCTTTGGGCTAGGTTAGCACATTGCTTTGTCTCTACAATCTGAGACAAATAATCCAAGGAGCCCAATTAATTGTCAACTATTTATAAGGTTGCATTCTACAAGAAATATTAAGTGTCTGGTGCTTCTGAAAAGCCAGCCATCCAGTAAAAAAGAAAGCTCTCAGATGGAGATATTTCTTTTAAATGCAGCCCTCACACTGACATCTGGTTCTTGAAAATCTAGCCTGACACAGCCAACAGGTGGTATAAATGTCCTTGTGGTAAAACATTTTTCTGCAATAACAAAACATTCCCCAAAGTTTACAGTTATGCTGATTAACCAGTTTTTGCTTATTTCTGGATCGAGCTGAAGAGGATTGAATTTGCTTACTCAAGGAAGAATTTATCTGAAGTATACAGAAACAAAGACTTCTGCAGATGTCAGAGTTTCACTGACTGTTCAAATCACAGCATATTATTTCATTATTGTGGGATGGCTCTGAATGTACCGCTGCTGGTACATCCTTTATCCACGCACACAGTCAATTAAAGTAATTGCAGCTGCTAAGCTGATTTTGCTAAATGCCAACCAGCTTAAAATTGTAAACAATTAAAAAGAGAGTTTTTTGCCTGTTCAGGTGTTGGGAAATATCAGACTTCATCAGAATACTAGGATTCCCTGCACTGGAAACAGAAAGAAGCTGCTAGCTACCCTGGTTGATGGCAATAGAAGAGAAAGGCTGGTTTTAGGCATGACTTGCTTATTATTATGTTTTATGAGTAGTTATAGGCAGGTGGATTTCCTTTTCTTTTTCCTCACATTTTTTTCTGTTTATTCTTAGGTTCTGCTGTTGACATATGGTTCTCAGGATGTCTTCATAATAGTACTGAAGAATGATTCCATGATAATCTTGGTTTAAGACAGTAACTCCCATTGTAATCATCATAATTATAGCTAATTCCTATCTATGTTCAGTACCTACAGGCATTTTTTTTCCTTTCTGCTTTATGATTACCATAGCAGGTTAAATCTGGAAATTTCCTGTATCTGGCTTCTTACTAAACGTATAATAATTTTTATCCTTAATGTCATCTGATTTACAATAAAAATCCTCCATGAGTAGTTTAATGTCATGAGATTTAAGTCATTTTCTACATCAAAAGCTGTGTTTTGAAGAAAGATAGGCCAACGTGTAGCAACTCACCAGACTCGTGGCACCCAAAATCCAGGCTTCTTCTCTCCAGGTCTTAACTTTAAATTGAGATTTTTTGAAACACTTACATTTATTCTGAATATGCCGTGACAATCTTCCTGTAGTGAAATAAATCACAGCCTGAGACTGAATAATGGCCTGTGAGAGATGCCAAAATGCCAGTATAGACAGCACTCTAACCATGATGGGGAAGCAATGTAAACAGAGATGAAGGATTATTTACAGGTCTAGGATTAATAGTCATGGAACATTACACGAATGAAAAATGAATTTTAGGATTCAAAAACCGCTTCTTCTAGTGTTTTTCATTTTGCAAGACTATTTAGCCTTTCACCTCTTTCCTAAAGATCACTGCTCTCTTTAGGTCATGGTGATATTTCTCCAAGTCGAGTAAGAAACACAGCTAACTTTCTCCATGTAATCTACACAGCATTCCCAGTGCTTTTGACCAGTAGAAACCTGACCTAGGAATGCAGGGGTGTCATTTTCCATGGTTAATTCCATGTGACACCCAGTCCTTTGCAGATAATACAGCCTGAACTGACAACATTTCCAGACAGTCCCCTATGTTTGGACTTGCTTTACCTTTTTACATGAAACCACAGCCTACCCTCATTCACTCACTGACTACTTTTTCACCTTTCCCTTCATCCTACTTCTGAACAAGAAAGTGCCCAAGATCTCCATCTCACATATGATAGCTGATTGCCCCACTTGCTTTCCCCAGCAGGCAGAAATGACAGAGCATACTATGATTTTGAAGCAGAAAAGCAGTTCTTACCCTAGAGATGATGTGTGGATCATTGCATTTAGCCAGTTTTCCAGCAAATAGCTGCACCCCAAAGCTTGCGAAAACAAGCATTAGTGTCAGCAAAAGAATAGAAACCTGTAAAGGTGAAGTTAGATTTGTCAAGCTCTCCTCCTGCAAACTTGAAAAAGGGTGTCAGATCCCTTCTGTGAAATGCAGGGAGGATCATTTTGTTGCATAAAGCTGGAGATGTGGCTTTCAGGACAGACATGTTAGTTGAGGTTCTGATCCAGTAACACAATGTTTGTATTACTATTAACATAGCATCTAGAATTGTAGATAAGGATCAAAGCTTTTCTGTGCTGAGTGTACCACCTTGCTAAATTCTGTATGCATAAGAATTGTCAGGCCTTCAAAGAGAACTCTTCAAGTACTTAAATATGTGCTTCTGTTTTGCTGAATCAGATTTTACTAAATAATCTGAGCAAGCAATTGTCAGATATTTAATTCCAGGATAGGTACAATACAAATATGCATGTGCAAATCATGATCATCTTTAATACAATACAGCATCTGTGAAATGCTAACTTGCTTTATACTTTGTGTCCTTGCTTTATTACTGTCTGCAAATATTTTGTAGCTCAGCCTTTCCTAACAACCTGACCTGACAATGTCATTCTGTTAAGGAATACAATGTCTTGTTGAGGCTGACAAATACCACAGAGCATCCCGAGACAATAGATGAGGTACTGATCAAGCAATCACAGGCTCCATTATTGTTACCATTACTGTAACTGCATAATCATGATCATAATAATAACAATGTCGTGACATTGAGATCCAGATTTGTGACGACAAACTGCATTTTCTCTGGTTGCTCCTCAAGAAACATGGAGGTAGATACCTTCAGCTCAGAAGCCAGGTTTACTTTTGTGCTGTCGGGGCTGCCAGACCCTACTTCTCATTTGCCTTCCCCAGTTAGAACTGTGAATAAGAGGTAGGTTTGCTTTGGTACTCCTACGTAATTATGGCCAAATATATGCTGAACAAATAATCTCATGTATAAAATAATTATTACAGCGGCTCTATTAGTTGTAAATGTAACTGAGTTACTTATATTCCTAATTTTTAACCTGTTCTGTGGTCATCTGTGGTGGTAGCTACAATGAAAAGTAAACAGACTACAGTGGAGAGAAAATTAAAAAAACATAAACATTATAGCAAAATGTTATCTTTTTACTGCTCCCTATGTTCTTTTTAACAACAAAACCAAACTAACTGCCACGTACCAGAAAGATTTCCTTAAAGCCACTGAACAGCTCTCGCACCACTTTCCTCATCTGAGGGACCAGTTTGAAAATTCGAAGAGGTCGGAGGCAGCGGAGCACCATTAAGAGCTGAGCTCCAGATTTGGCAGGGACGTTCTGAGGCATCCAGCACAAGAATATCAAACTCACCTTGAGGAGACAGGGCAGGAAAAGACAAAGAAGGATCAGGCTTACAATCTCTTACTTGATAAGCAGCATAACCAGCATAAACACAGCACAGAAGATGAATAAACACTTCTTTCTATTAAAATTAAAGGGAAGATTGAGACAAAAAAGCCTAATTTTGAGAAAGGACTTGGATGCCCTGTGCCCTGGTTAATTGTCCTAACTAATGGGTATCAGCTTCAGCCTCTGTTTCCCCTTTGACTCAAAATATATTTTATTCTTCTCAGTGGATGGAATAGTACCAAAAGAAATCAAATTACCTGATACAGAGCAGGGGCACAAACTATATTCTTGGAGCAGGCAGCATCATGTGTCTCCTCTCATTTCAAACAGAGATTCTATCCTGAAACTGAGATACCCGTCAACTGTTTCCTCACCTGTTTTTCCTAACACTTTGTTACAGGCATAAATAGTTTTGTCACCATGCCATTTCATCACATGAATATTAGGCACTTAGAAGTATTTTCAAACAGCATAGCTGTGTATTTTAGCCTGCACAATCTCTGACAGATGGTTATTGATTATGAAGTCTGTTAGTTCTTAATTTTTAGAAAGCATTTATGAAGTCAATGTTATTATAGGACAGAGGTGAGAGTGTTTCAGAGGTAAGTGCACAGAAAAATGGAGGATCACCAGTATGATTTAAAACATTACACTTTGTTAAAAATAACAGTGCTGAGAGACTGCTGTCTCACCAAAACAAAAAGATTTGCAAGTGCTTTTGCCTTACTTTCAAATTATTTTGAGATCACCACAGGCACGTTTTGAATATCCAAGCTACATCACCTAATTTTTCCTTCAGATAAGCAGGGGAATTCAGAGGGAATTCAAGAACCTAATGCACATATTGATTATGCATACTACAGTAGGAGTTTTGTATAAGTATGCATATTTTTATTTATGCTAACAATGGAATCTTTGATACAAATTGATCGTGACAAATTTTATGCAACACATCTGTCTGGTAGATTAATCTCTGAAAGATTTAATCTAAATCCTTTAAAGGCATTTTGTTTAGCAATTTCTTCAGTTAGAAAATATTTCATACTGTATTATACCAAGCACTGGTTTCACCACATTGTGGTGTTTATGTCACATGTGAAGAGCAAGTGTACACCCTTCTCTTGTATTTCTTGCAAGAAATTTCCCAGGTACAAAGAAAATAGTAAACTTTTTCCTGAGAACCACTACTGATAGGTATGGAATATCAAAAGATGGTGCTTTGCTTTCTTTCTGATATAGCAACATCAGCAATAAAGATGCACCCTTCTGTCAAATGGTACAGGCTTTTGAAACACCTTCTATAAAGCAGAAGAACTGTTGAGAGAGGAAAAAGCAATGAATGGCTAAGAAATAGATAAAATACAGATTCTCCTGAATAAAAATGCTGAAGCAAGGTCAAAGACCTCAAGGTTACATTGGAATGAAATCAGGTCTGGTACTTAAAACACAAACAATTAGAAGGGGCCATACAATGGCCCTACATTAAATTGTCAGGTGCTTATCACATGTCAATGTATTTTGAGATGTCTAAACAAGTATTTGCACACATAACTGACAGGACTGCACATGAAAACAGTGCCGTTTGTACACATATTACACTACTGCATTTGCAAGTGTCAAACAATAGTTTGATTGGTAAGATAACTAAGCATTTATATTTTTCAAAGATATAACAATTAAGAACACTCCAGATACCTCCCACAAATATAAAAACTTACAAGATATATAAATATGTCCATAACTCCTCCAAAGTCCCTAATGACAGCAGTTGGTGTAAAAAACAAGCCATCTGCCATAATCTTCAGATTAAGCTCAATGCTCATAAATATTACAAAAACATATTCAGCAATCTGAAAATCAAAGCAGAGAACAGTCGTCATTGAGGAATAGGCAGTGGAGAAAACTGAGGTGACTGTGCTTCATTAAATGTAAAGCAAGTCAGTGCCAGTACCTGGAGTGTTGGAGCATGCATAACTCTTCTAAAGGGGGATTCGAACATCATGGAGATGCAGGAGCATATGGTAACAATGATCATGACCCAGTCCAGGTAAGTAACCAAACCCAGCAAGTCACTGTGAATGATACAGAATGATAACCATTACAGAAATGCGGAGAGTTCAGTGTTGCTTGTATTGTGTCTACACCACAGTCAAGTGCTTTTTCCTATGAAAAATAAATTAAGCTGAAGAGTGACAAAGATTTCAAGATTTCAGCAATGTGTACATTACATGCAAGTGAAGAAGAACGCTTCATATTCATCCTCCTCCCCTAACAACTCCATGGAAAGAAAAACCTTCTAGGAGAAAAGGAAGGGATACCCAATGTGCATGCACACATAGACACATACATGCATGTGTGCACTCACACACTTAAGACTGCAGGCTTATGTGACCATGCAAAGTTACTTTTGCAGTGCTTACTAAAGCTGATGGTATTTGGTATTTTTCACAGCTCCAGTAACAGGATCTGTTTTAGAACTATAAAAAGAAGAAAAGATACAGTCATTTATATTTTATTTTAGTCAGCATTATAATTATACCATGCATCCATCACACCTCAAAATAATTGATATCCCAAATCAAGGCTACATTTTATCTTGGATTAATTTAAAATGTCTATGTAGGTTTCATTTAATTCTATGCAATTTTAGTCATATAATCAACACAGCTGGGATTACTTTAATTCACAGCCTACATATAATTCCTCTAGCGATTCTTTAAGCTGCCAGCTTTTTGGGTCTTGTTTTTGGAAGCAAGGACTTAATTTGGTGTTTTGCTTGTGGACAGGGGTATAACCTGCTACTGAATTTTATGTTCCAAAGTGCTTCCTCAGTTCTTTCCTTTTACTTCAAAACCTCTTGGACTATATCCTTAACTGACACACACAAAAAAATCCTTCCACTAGCCCTAATTGTTTTATTACTTCTTCACTCATTTTCTGATTAATATTTCTAGATTCTCCATATCTGAATTTTCCTATGAAATTGCTGTGGTTTTCCTACTGTATCCAAACAACCACGAGGCAGACAGAGTGAGAATCACTCTATAAGTAATAAACATGTATCTAGATGACACAGCTTAAGTTCTTGTTTCAGCAATTTTTTGTCTTTTTATAGAAAGCAGAATGGTTTCAGCAGGACACGCTGCAAGAATCCTACCCAAAAAGCCTCCCCTGCCCCTGTAGTCAGTGGGCACTTTTTATGTATCTTTCAAATCCTTGGCACCAAACGGTGCCAAGGCAGGATCTGCATGAGGTATCCTATATTCCATGCGAGGGCTCTAGCCATTGGGATGTGAAATTGTGATTACTTTCTCACTGAGCTTAACATGATAAATGCATGGATCTGACTCGAGGCATTACCACCAGAAGAGCTTTCATGGTTATGAATTGCAGGAATGAATGCAAGGTGCACACAAGGAGAACAGGAGATACCTTCCACTAGCGAAGTTCACCCACTTAGAGCAGTCAGTATACAGAATGTCCTGGTTTTGCTGCCTTGCAACTGAACCCACTGACTCTTGTGTCTGCTTAAGCTCATACCTCTTACCCACATTGTATATAGTTGCATTCCTCAGCCATTTTTACTAGAAGAAAAGATGTATCCTACCAGTTCCAAAAAGATACCTAAAATATCTTACTTGGCAAGCTGTGTCGGACAACGAATAAACTACATAGGTTTCAAATAAATGAAAAAATGACTATTTAACAAAATCAGTTTATTCTTATAATTGCAAACATTTTAATTAAATTGTTGATAATAATATAAATATCCTGCTAGCCTCAGGCACTCCACAATGCTAAGAGGCACTGACATGTATTTGACAAGTGAATTGGAATGCATGTTTGTGTGTTTTGTTTTGCTGTTATAATTTGCAGCTGCTTCATGGACCGGTGCACCACACTCAGGTTAGCAGTTGCATAGAAAAAGAGGAACCTAACTTGAGGATGTGGTTCTAAATAGGTGGCAGAACACTTAAATATGGGTATTGTAGAACTGAATATCTGACCTTCCTGCTGTTCCACCTTGAAGTAATTTGTTGAAGGGCACAGAGCAAATGAAGAGTAAAGCAGGTGCTGAAACCAGGTCTTCTAACAGCCAAGCCTTGGGCTTACAGCATCTGACCTATGCTGTCTGTTTGCAAGGTGACATATGCACTAACCCTTCAAAACGAGGGTGCCAGCCATAGGCAGAGGTTTAAAGAAGAGCTATAAGATCATTTTATATAAAGCTGCTTGTCCACAGATCTGTATCTGCCACACTCACATACACCTCCAGTTTAGTTACTGAGTCTTCCTGATTTTCACTTGGTCTCAGCTTTTCTCCTTTACCTCCCACAGCTGAACACCTCCTCATACCAGTTTGGGTCTCTCCTTATGGGCTAAAGGAGTCTTCAGGTGAGCATAGGTGGGATTCATTTCTCTTCACCTTTTTGTATTCTTTGAGTAACTGTTGGTGTATAAAGACTTCCCACCGTATGATGAGCAATAGGAAGGGAATAGCAAGCTGCTCCCCAGGGTCTAAAAATGGGGGTATAAACCATGACCTTTTCCTCTCAGTTCACGCTTGTAGTTTCCCCCCCAGTCTTACCCCATCTCAGCATCACAGGCTGCTCAAACATATCTGCCCTCACACAGCAGTTCAGTGCTTCCCTTCTGCCAACAGCAAAACGAGACCTTAGGCAACAGAATGTCAGCTCCTGTGCTGACCACATTATACATCGTTTTACTTTCAAAAGGAAAGTTAGACTTCGATTTCTGAGGAATGAAGTAAACACTTGTTGGAACCAATTGTTGCTATGGAGTAAACTTACGCATTAAAGCGAGCTCGTACCACCACCCTGCAGAAATTCCGGAATCTGTGCTCACGACCAACTATGAAAAGTGGTTTATCAAAATATGGGTGATTCTCTCGCAGCTCCTCTTCCTGGACTTTCCTTTTGAAAGATAGAATGTAAATTAATAAGTGATATACATTATACCTGGCAAAAATATCCCTTACACTTTGGTTTTTATTCATCATGACTCTCAGTACTTTTTACTTCATAAAGAGAATACTTAATACAGAAAAGTGTGCACTCGACTTTTGATTTTTAAATACCTTTTCATTTCAGCTTGTTCTTTTTTTTCTTGGATCATCTTTATTTCACTGTCTTCTCGCTGCGCATTTCTGTATCTCACTGTGTTGGAGTGCTAGAAGCAAAATGATTCCTTTTTAAATGAGGTCTAGGGGTTGTTGGTTTTTTGATGTTTCAGATGAAGAAAGGTATGGTATTTTACACAGAGAGATACAAATGACAAACCTGCATTTCCGGATACACCACACATCAACTCAGTCAAGCGTATTGTAACGTATTTTCTATCCACAGCAGAAGGCTGTTGATTTTCATCCAGGTTAATTTCAGTTTTATTTTCACATGTGAAGTGCCACCCAATGCAACTTTTAACTTTAAAAGCAAAGGTCCTGTAAGCTCGGCTGATTTCTCCAAACTGGAATGAATACCATCACAGTTACTAGGGGCAAAGGCTGGGAAAGAAGAGGCTTCAGACACCCTTTCAGCTTCTCAAGCCCGCTGCAGGTGCTGCCAGGCAGCAAGTTGTGCAGAACATACAGGTAGGAACTGCCAAGTGCAGGGTCAGAAGGGAGGGAAGATGCTGCCTGAGCTCATCCAGGGGAGGGTACACTCTGTATTACCATTAGAATTAAGTGAGTGTTTGTAGCACTCCTGGAATGGTGATGCTGTTACTACTGGACATGAGGAAAGCCACATGTGCTTTAAAAGATTAGTTACCTACAGCTTCTTTCTACCACCACAAAGGGTAATTCATTAATTAATTATTCTGCAGTTGTTTGTAAGTATGAAGCACATATAGAAAATGACAGTCATCGTTTGGAAACAAAGGGAATAATGTTGCCCCTTGAATTTTCAGTCACACAGATCCACAAAATATCATTATGAATTTGCAGACATGAAAATGCACTTCACTGCATGATACTGTATCACAGTGAACTCTGTGATTACTATTCTCCCTCTCAATCCTTTTGTCTGACAGTTCTGGTGTTTGAAAAATATTGTTAAACTTCCATCGGAAATTTTGAAGTGCTGTTTTGCAGCCTGAGTGATTTGTGTAATTCCAGAGTAAGGGTTTCTTAAGGTGTCCTGGGTAGCAATTGTTGTGTTCCTAATGTGGTGTCTACAGCTTCAGTGATCTATCATCTCAGCAAGTGTCTCAAAACCAGTAAGTCTATCAGTGAAATAACCATGTCAATTATTTCGAGGGCAATTCTAATGCAGTTACAGTATTTGTTTTATGATTTCCTTTCAAGATTTCAGAACATAAATTGTAAACAAGATCACAACTAGACATTAGTCTTACACAAGCACTTATTGTATAGTATATATTTGTATTTCTTATATTCTCAGATTGAAACTATCTTTTCTATGAGGACTTACATCTTGAGTCAACGTTTCAAGAGATTTTCCTCTGCTGATTCGCTGGCTGTTGGAACCATGTCTCAGTGACCTGAAACGATCATAATCAATTTAACAATATATCTCCAGATGAAATTTTGACCTTTACAGGATGGCCATTATAAAGCCATCTCCAGCCACCCAGTATCTCAAATTCTTATCATTTTTCTCTCACTAACATCAGAAGCTTATATGTTCTTCAATTGTTTTCAATCTGGTCTAACATAAGCCAATTTCTTTCCTTCTGATCTTTAAATTGATAGCTTTGTAGTCAGCAAAGGAAATGACATTTGAAATAAAAAGGCATTTTTTTTCCATTTATACAGTACAATGAATTTCATCACGGGTACAATGAAGAATACAGAATTCAGTTCTTTGTACAAGTAATTTCAGTTTTTCACATGTCAGGTATTGCTCAAATTTAATTACTTTCAAAACCCTTATTTTAAGAATACTTTCTGTCCATGTTTACCTGCGTTCTTGTCGTATATGATGCTGGACACTAAGTATTGACCTTTCCTTTGCAGGCTGCCCCTCAAAGGATCCGCTCAGCATGCGTTGTCTGGTGCAGGCCCTATGAAGAAATATAAAGAAGATGACATCGAGTTCTCAGTATAAATGGAGGTAGTGCATTCAGACAGGTCAGCCTGGATTTCTGGGAAGCAAGAGCACAGATTAGAGCACAGATTAGCAGACAATAACAATAAACCAGAAATGGACTTGCCATGAAAACATATTTCCAAGTCAATGATCCCCACTCTGCAACAGAACCAGTCATCTGATGAACATTCTACATGTCTTAGCAAGGGCCATCTTTGAGTGTTTTTTTCCGTTTGATGTAGAATTTATGGTCCCTCGAGACTTAACTAAGTGTGAAAAGGGTCAAACAATGCTTTAATCATCAGCAAAACCAGCTTCTCAGCAATAATGGAAATAGTACAAGTACAGCTGTTGTTTTAGGGCAGCTCCCTTTCAGATTTCTATGTGGCAAAATCTGTACACACTCAAGACTTGCAGCATTATCTTTATGGGTTTTTTCTACTTAACTGGGGCCATATGTGATTTGAAATGAAGATGCTGCACATTGCTGATACCTTGTAATACAAAATGTCTGCTCTCTGGGAAAGTACAGAACTTGCAGCATTTTGTTGTGGTGTTTTTGCTTTTGCTGAATTTTGGCAAACACATTTTACATTTTACACATTTTGGCAGAAACGAGTATTTGCTGGTTAGTAAGTGTGCTACAGCTAAAGAGAGCATGCCTATCTTTATCTGAATGGCTACAACAAAATGAATTTACTTAAGAAAAAGCAAGGTTTCCATTAAAAGAGATCACACACATCCTCCGATGGCTGAGAAATGAAATTTCAACACTGGAATATTATTTTAACCTTCCAGGAATGCTGCAATTTTAAGTTGACACAGTGCATGTGTTATTGCTCATTCTGTGCTATGCAATCATTCAAAGAAACACAAGGCCAGGCTGGTAATATTTCATTCTTTTTAATGAACTCTACCTCCATTTTTTTTTAAACCATAAACCAAAATCTACATGCTATTGGAGTAAGCACACTGTTTGCCAGTCTGCTGTAAGGCTTAGATAAATGTTATCCTTGACAGCGTGGGATGATCATGCTTGGTGGAAAAAAGTGTCTCAGACATGTTCTTTGTCTGCTGTGTCTTTGTTTTTCAGTCTTCTCCACTATTTCTCCTTCTTTTGGATTTAAACACAGAAATGATACAAGTAGGAATCCAAAATGAGATCTGAAAAAAAAAAAAAAAGAGAAGCTTAGAAGGCTTGTCAGTGTCATCACTGCCAATCAGACTAGAATTCTAGGAAAATACATTGTGCTACACTTGTTATAGAAGGCACTAGATTACACTACACTCAGCTGAAGCATCCTGTCATTTAAGAAAATTACTTTTATGTCTTATAAAACACAGCATATCTTAGCCAAATCCTGAACATTTTAATACCTATGGATTTTAAGCAATAAATTATGGAGGATGATACTATATAACACAGTTAGAAAAGAACAGAGATATAATTTAAGTACCTGTGCAATATTTTTTTTGTTAAAAAGCAAACTAACGAACAAAAAATATAAAAATTATTTAATAAAACCAGATCCTACCTAACTCTATTAAAATGATAATTCAGTTTTTGCTAGCAGAGCTAATGGCAAGTTCTGGGGCCTGACTTCTGTATAAAGGCTTCTTGCTGTGACAAAGAGGGCAACTTATATTTTGTTTCTTTTAAATATATTGTGATTTTAACAGGTAGAAATTATTTTCTTGACATGAAAAACTGACGTGCACGAAAACCTTTCATGTCCTTGTACACAGGTTACTTGAATACCAAGTTACATAAACTTTTAGTGTCCATAATAAAAGACAACGTAATAAATTCTTTACCTGGCTAATGATCAAGATGGCTTATTTGATTATTAATGGTGTTATAAAATATGCTTAGCCATATACTATACAGAATGGGCATGAATACAGAGTAACACCTGTAGAAAGACTGTCAGGATTATCTATGATCTCTGCCTAAGGTAGATTCCTAAATCCATATTTAGAATTTATATCCATTGCCTCATTTTCAACATTGCATTTCAATAACTCATTTCAGGAACTCTAGAAGCCCTGCAGCTCCTACTGAAATCAACAAAGAAATAATGAAATGCCAGTTGTATAACACAGAGATCAAAAATTTTCATCAAGTACCTGCAAAGAAACTTTTTTGTCATTTCAGAAAAAAAGATGCTGTGCTGTAAAAGCCGTATCTACTTTTGACAGTGTCTCTTCTGGTATTCTTCACTTGATGGGAATTAGTGCTTTAATCTTCCTTGTGTTAACTCCTAGTAAAAGCCATTCTTTCAACTCAGCATCTGGATAATTTTCAGCTGTTTAGACACCTAGAGTCACAGATCATTGGGGACTTTTGAAAAAGAAGGCAGGTGCCATGAAGTTTTCAGAATTCTCAATTTAAAAGTCTACAAGATTTTTTTTTTTTCTTATTGTAGACACACTTACTCAGTGCCCACATGTGAGCCATGCGTCCAGACATCGCTCATCATCAATGGAAATGTAGGATTCAATTAAATTGGTTGTTCATAGGTGGACAGTGCCACCTGCCATGCCTTGGACTATGTTGCCCTGCTTCCAGCTGCTACTCTCTACAAATTTCCGTATTACCATGCTCAACCGGATGTTTTGGACATCTTCTGGCATCTCATACATTACTGGATGTCCATATGTGGACACCTTCATTGAATGCTTGGTCAATTAGTTTAATTAATGATGTTTGGAAGGTATTCAAGTAATCATAAAGTGGGCATCTAAAGACAAAGCAGTCAGCTAATGATCTCACTGGGCTCCTCTGCCTGGACTGACTCTGTCAACTGAACTAAAAATCTAGTACTATGACGTTTGTAAATTGGAGTTAAAAAAAACCAATGTTTTCATGATTTCATACATCCTCACATAACTGTAGCTGGTCAAAATCTTTTGACCTTTCTTCAAACAAAATTACTTTGTTTTTTAGCTAAAATTGCCCTTTCTATCTTCCTGTACTACCTCTATATTAGACAGGTTCATGTTCACTTAAGGAGGAATGGGGTAATTATGAAACAAAGGAGAAGAGAGAAGAAATATGCTTCTGGACTTGGTACTCACCTTGCAGAACTCTGAACATAGTCCAGCAGCTGCAAACTACAGGCTCCCAATTTAATAAAATATCCTGAAAAAGAAAATGCAATTTGACAGATTATCAGAAAGCCAGGCTACAAGTGAAGACCACAGAGAACAATATGATACTGGGATACCAGATACTTGGTATTACCTGCAAACAAGTAGGGAGTCGAAACTCTTGAAGTCCTTCAAATGATTTCATGGTTTGGAACCCCTGAAACATAAGTAGTGAACAGTGTCCGAGTAACATTTTTTGAGCTAATATAAAATGATAAATGATTTGGACAATACTTCAAAATACTATACCTTTAATGAATATTCTGAGGTCTCTTGCAGAGGGTATGCATATAGTTCGTGCTTGGACTTACTCATCTTCTTACATTCCAGTGTAACACCAACCTGTTGTTTTTCTGTATTAGTTCAAGGAGTCAGTAGTTATGTAGTAACTGCAGCAACTAACAATGATCGTGTTTTGAAAGAGTTGTTCTAAATGTCTGTAACTCACTTTTACCTTGTTTCATTTTCCTCAAGAAGGGTGAAGTCCCCACCTCAGACTGGGTTGATTTGAAGAGCTAAGCCTCCCTATGCCCTGACACTGGCAGAAGTGATGCAAATCACTGGTTAGAGTCCAAGTACCCAGGACTGTAGTTGTTAGATTCTTGACTATTTCCAGGACTAACTGCACCAAGATGTCAAGCGGACAAGGTTAAGGTTGGTTACCAAGCAAAGACCTTTCAGCAAATAGTTCCCTTGTAGTGCAGTAAAAAAGTTGCAGAAAAATGAAGAGACCTGAGACCTTCCTGTTGCTGCATAATGTAACATTAGATGGGCAGGAGAGACACCTAGGTCTGAATCTATGAACTGTCTCTCTGAGTGTTTGATGGCTTAAATATGGGTGCATTTATATATATAATGTATAATTAGATATCTTATATAATTTTATATAGATATAAT
>JANHFX010024019.1:0-64452 GCA_027560015.1 Chloroceryle amazona | reverse complement strand
GGGGGCGGGCAGAAGCATGTTTTGCCTTCTCAAAGTTTCTTCAAAAATACTTCAAGGAATATATCACAGGTTCTAAATTCTGCATTTAACAATGTTGAATTTAACCCCTTTTACACTGGCTCTTCACCACTTGCAATATAGAAAATGAATGAGGCATAAGATTTTTCCCTGTTAAATGTTGGCTCTGATTATCTTTTGAAAATAGCTACAGCTGAGATTTGAAAAGAATAAAAGAAAAAGAAAACATAAAATTGGCAAACTAAGAACAGACACATAATACAGAAAAATTGAAAGAGAATCATTTTTTGGAAAGAAAGCATAAAAGGGAAGGTTTCAGCTTTAAAGTAACTTTTTGAAGGGATTTTCAAGAAAATATAAAAATAGATTTTCGCTTATCATTTGTGAAAATAACTGTCATTAACATACGAGACAGCGTGAACGCCTACCAGGCACTGACTCAGCATCCTGTACATGGGACAGCGTCACACTCCCTTATGCACTAAATGAAGACACCTTCAATCCTGGTAGGACCCAAAATTACCACAGCAGATAATTCAAAGACAGAAAAGACCTGTACTTGATATGAAAAATTAGAGAAAAAAAACCTTACATTTGGTTGTGGCAAGCAGCCTGCACATCCTTCACAAGTTAATGCTTGTAGCAAGTGATACAATATGCATGAGAAAACTCAGCAGAGGAGCTTAAGCCCACTCAGGACATGAAGCAACAAAGATAACAAGATGCTCTTTCTGTTAGCAAGATACCGTTAAATAAAAAGATTCGTCGTGGTAATAAAAAAAATGTAAGCAAAAATAGATACAGCTTCAAAACTGTAGCCAAAATGAGCAATTGCTCTCAAGCAAAACAAGATAAACGCAGGCATGGAAGTGAAGACACAGACAACAATGAGCCTAAATAGCAAAGACAACAAGAAAATGAAATAAAACAAGAAGATTAGCTTAGGAAAACAATAGACCAGAAAATAAAACCAGATATAACAACTATCTCGAGGAAAAGAGTATAAAATGAGAACAAAAAGAAGTGCCTCAACAGGCACAAACAAAAGATGGATGGAAGAAAAAAAAGGGACTTCAAACGTGGAAATATTAATTCAAAATAGCCACCCAGTCAAAATAATTCCAAGAGGCACTTAAACATTTTTCAGGAATATGTACAAGAACAAAATACATCCCTCTCCTGCAAAAGTAGTTAGCCAGTCCCCGTGTCCTTCATCAAACTTTTCTAAGGGGGTTTGAAAGTACAGCTTCGTTTTCCAGACACTGTTATTTAGTCTTGGTTCCCATCAATATCATTAGTCCCTGCTTTTGTATTTTTTCCCTGCAACAGCATTTTGTGAGTCAGCCAACACAGTGGCCCAGAGATAATTGACATGCGTCGCTCAGAAAGCACATTCCAGACTCAGAAATAGCAAAGCAGACCACACAGATGAGGTCACGGGCAGACAGACATTATGTTCTACCCTTTGTAATGATATTAGAAGTAGATTGACTTAATACTTAAGAACAGGTCATTACTTTTTGTCTGAAAGAATTACAGAAGTTGGTTTCCTGATGTGAAAGTGTAAGAGTCTAAATCTCTAATCTATTGAAATCAATAGGAAAAAAATAACCTAAGGGGCATTTTTTTGTCTTGATTTCAGAGACCTGAGAATCACTTCAACACATTAGTCATGAAGCACAAAGAGAAATAAGAATCCTTTGTTGCATTAATATTTTTTACAAAAGTTAGACAAGAGCCAAACAACAGACTTAGGAACAACATAAAGTTAACCATGCAAAATAATCTTTCTCCTTTTTCCTAATGTGATACACGTAAAAAGATGGCTCATAAAAACATTAGAGCTGACCAAAAAAGAGTAACTAACTGTAGTCTGTGCCAATCCTCACTGCATGTGTAAAACTTGGTTTTATTCAATGCTGCATCTGGAAACTTTTAACAGAGGGTTTTAAACAAAATGTTAGCAGTTCAGGAAAGTGCTGTCCTGATGGTTAAATTGGAACAAGACAGAGGAAATGGCTGAAATTCCTTTATTCCATGTCTGCTGGGTACCTACATATACATGCCCGTATGGAGTTGCAAAGACTGCCAGAGGATCTGCCCTCCCCACCACCCTGGAGATGACCCAGGTAGTAAATGCTTCTTACACTCCCTCTATGTGCATATGACAGGGATTTAGAGATATTCTTACTGTTGTTTACAAAGGCAAGAAATTGAAGTATACAAAGCTTCAAGAATTTGCATGAGTTAAATGGAGAACTTAAAAAACAAAACAACAAACAACAACAGAAAAATACCTCAAACAAAAGCAACATAAAACAAACATGACCACCACAAAAAAACCCAACCCAAACCAACCAAACCCACAAACCACCACAAAGAAAACAACCTAAAAAGGGTAGAATTATGGGAGCAGATAATAAGCCTTCTGGAATCTCTCTATAGATTTCCACAGCAGGCATCTAGTTCCTACAATGTTTTGTCTAAATAAATAAATAAATAGTTTTTCTTAGAAGAATAACAGCATGAAGTACATCTTCATAAGGATTCTCCTGAAGTATCTTAAGAGAAAAGAAAGCTTCCTGGTATTTTTATTCTGTGGATTTCTTATTGGGCCAAGACATGTTTTTGATCACTGAAATCAATATATATTATAATAAAACAGATATTTCACCCTTTGCAAACATCAGGAGAGAAACTGCCTGTGGTCAGAATGCTCTGAGCCACTGATGCCAACCCCAGCTGCTTTCTCCACACAGACTATTCCCTCACAGGAATATGTGGAAAGGGACTTTCCTTGCATATGGTCTTGGTACCAAATTTGTTTTATAAGACCAGCACTTAAATTTCTTTGAGGCTGTCTGTTCTAAACAGCTGGATAGTCCTAGTTTAAAGTCCTTTAGTTTCAGCTGCACAGCATCTCCTCTGCAGTCCTAGGAGCAGGAGGACAGAGGTTTCCCAGCCCCTCTGTGAGGCTTTCTGACGTATGCTCCACAGCTTGAAGCCCTTCAGGCCCTTTCTCATCTCTTTCCGGATGGCCAATGAACCATCCTCTTCCGAACTGACACATGTGAGAAACAGGGCTGTTTGCTTTTATTCAGCACATAAGATACAGATTCTGTTTACACTCAACCAATTCAGGAGTTATTCATTCCTTGCACACTATTCTTCCTGTAATTTTGTCCTGTGCAAGGACAACATTCTCTGCACAATTACTTCACCCATTCCGAAGGTGGTTAATTTTATCTACTGGATTTGCGTTCTTAAGGACTGGTGCACAAAACGCACACAGAACACTCACCACCCCTTCTCGCCCATTGTCACAGGGTTGAAGATATGAAAACTTTAAAAAGACCAATGCTTCTGAAAGTTGCTTGAGGTCATAAAAAGAAATGCAGACTTATCAGAACTATGATTGAGAAAGAGATAGGGAGGAGCTGAGTTATCTGCAGAGCGATAGCAGCAATGCAAAACCATTATCTGCTGAATTTCAAAACGTGCATCAGGCATTCTTCACGCACTGAAAAATCCTTAGGCTCACCTAAACGTTCTGGGTTTATTCTGTTCCACATTGGTCTCAAAGCAAGAGCTAAAATTAGCCACAGTGGGATTCTTTTGTTTTGTTTGTTTATGGCCTTTTGTTGTTGTTTGGTTGGTGTGGTTTTTTTTGTTTTGTTGTTGGTTTTTTTTTGTTTTTTTAAATTCAGTGGTTTACCATCTTTCTTAGTTATGGTGATGACAATAAGTGTGCAATAACATGGTCTTTTCATGTTGACTGCTTTTAGGCACCTAATGGGCACTTCTTCAACGCTACTGAACAATGGTAGGTTGAGCACCATAGAGATACACAAGAACATCATCTCCTGGTCCAGAGAACTCTCTGCTGTCTTACAGTGAGAGGTCTGGGTAAACAGTCCTGCTTTAATGGATATCACTATAATAACCTCAGTCCTCTGCTCACCTACTTTTCTATTCCCACTCCCTCCCAGCTCACCCCTTCTTCCACATTTTCCAGGGACATGTGTATTAATCATCCTAAATGGATGCACTAATCATCCTAATTAAGTGCTGCACTCTCCAGCACTTGTGCTGCACACAGTCAAGTGTCAAACACCTCCTTATTAGTGACAATTTGGTTGATCGTGTTCAGTTCTACTATGTTCTTGCATTGCCCCAAATTACAGCTTCCACCTGCAGCAATCTAAGTATCTTCATTCACAACCTCTTTTAAAGGTTGCCTAGAACAAGGAAATGAAAAGCCTGCTGGTTGACCTAATTGGCTGCTGCTTGGTTGTCACTCAGCTCCACCTCCCACTAGCCAATAAGCTACGGGGCATCACTTCCTAGTAATTAACAGGCTCAGTCACAGCATTTTTTTTATCTGAGCTTCTTTCCCCTGCAACCAACTTCTAACGAAGCAAAACACTCTGACAGACCCAAACCCAGACTCTTGGCCAAGTTACGATCATCAGTTTAGTTTACTTTATAGCCTATTTCTGCTTATAAAGATCTGTTTTTCAACATGGAATTTCCTTCCATATGGCTTGCAAGAAAACTCAGGGGAGCAATGCACGCAGAACTGCTTGGTCAACATATTTGTTACTTCCATCACCGTGGCCCAAAGCACCAATTCATCATAAGTTAGACAAGCAAGAAAACAACCAGCCAAGGAACAAAACTGGAAATACAAGCAATGGTGGAAGAAACCCTAAAAGACTGTTAAGGAAACTATATTTAAGATCTACTTTGGTCTTGTTCCTTAATTTTGATGTCCATAAGGGCTCTGCTGTTACTTGCATAAGTTAATTTGTTATCAATGGTGCTGACACAATATTATTAAAAAAAAAAAATCTCCCTGGGTAGAGCTTCTTCTTTCTAAGGATTTTTGAGCATGTATAGATTTATCTGCCTTCCTTTATGCCCTTTTACGTCCACCTTCAAAGGCCCAAGAGCTGTTGAGGCAGGCCTAAGAATAGGCTGCAATTAAATCTTGACGATGTTGTTCACACACAGCTCTTCAGGAGAATGAATAGGCTGCCACATATGACAAACTGTACTCTTGAGTAGTAATTCCTGAGAGGAAATAACTCATCAGTGAATCAGTGTAAGAAAAGGTCCTTATTATTTGCTGTGGAAACAGGGAAGAGACACAATACAGAAGGAACTGTTTCACTGGAGAGGCTACAGAGAGCTGGCAAGAGCAGCAGCCTGATTTGAAGACTGAAGGTAAGCAAATATGAGAAAACCAGCATGTTTTGAAAGAGTCACATGCAGTAAAGAAAAGATGCCCGCTCCCGAGTAGCTCTTCTTTGAAGCACTCACAGATGCTCAGACTGTGTACAATTGTTTGTCCTGAATGCCACTGGCTAAACACACATAAGGCAACTTCCTTAACCCCTTTTGCTTTCGTGATTAGTGTGTAACTTTAAAGAGGTAAACTCAAATTACAACAGAAGTTTCCACCAGGTTGCAGCCACACACACAGATGTTATGCTCTGCCCATGTAAGTGAAGGACCATTAGCAGTTCCAAGATCTGAAGTACAGGGACAGGAGACTGCATTTCTGCAGGTGTGTAGACACAGGAATAGCATTCAGGAACCTATCAGCAAGGCTGAGATTGTATCATACTAATGGGACTGTACTGAACCTCCTGAAAAGGTGAGGTGTTGAGTCCAGGTGGCCAGAGATTGACCAGTACAGCCATTCACTGTGCTCCTTGATGTGGTGCACTGGCACTCTCCAGGCACTGGGTGGTGGGTATAATTACCAGAGTGGACTCTCCCTGCTAGAGATCATAGCCTCTGTAACATAACAATGGTGGAGACCAACTTTCCAATAAAGAGATCACACTATTGTTCTACTCAGCAAGAGGAAAGCACCAGCAGTATGGGATAGACATATACTCTGTGGTCTGGATGTGATTGGAGCAGCAAATCCCACAAAACATCCCAATCAACATCGGAATGGAAAAGCAGGCACCTTTGGGAAGTTTTGTTTTTCCTAAGCACTGAGCTGGCTGGATACATAGACCCTGACTGTGTCTAAGGTAGGGCAAGTTTCTTTATATCTTTTTACCTTAGGTGCTCATTCCCACCTTGACAAAAAAAACAAGGCTGTGGTATAGCTCCTTGTTTCAGCCAAGTAACTGTGATGTGCAGATGCTCCCTCTGTAGAAAAAAGAAAAGAAACAGTGTGTGAACAGCATTAGCCCATTTATTGCTTTTCTCAGAAGCCAACCCCATCTATCCTTTAGTTCACCTAGTGTGCAGCTTCAACCTGGTTTTGATCAAGTATTTTTTGTGTCTGCTCTTAGCAAACATTTTAAAACAATTTGCTGTGGTTTTACTGTATTGTTTAACTCAAAAGCTTTAGACATCAGGAGCAAATGCAGTTGATCGCTATGCTTACAGTTCTACAGCAGAAACAAAAGCGTTGGGTCAAGGGTATGTCTGCATTAATGGATAGCAGAGACTTTAATCCCCGATGACAAATGTATCTGAAATGCTATTCCAACACACTCACAAGGGTAACATTGAGAGCGTTTGCCTTGAAAACGACAGAGGGAAATGCACGTGCACAGACATGCGCTGGCACAACATACACTGTCTGACTAGTGAGCAGTGTTAGCAAACCACGTATTAACACGGGTGAGAGTGAAGCAGGGAATGATAAAACACTGTATTCACACCAAGTGATCACTCCTAACACACACATGGCTGGAAAAAAAAAAAATCAGGACTTCTGGGTTTATTTATGCTTCATACTCTGGAAGAAAAACTGGATAATCAGGAGTCATGAAATTGTTGAGCTGAAAACAGCATTACCCTCTGCAGCATAATCTTATAGGTATTACCCTTTTTTCCCCACCTCAACAGCACATGAGTTTCACAGGCAGCAAAGCTACCACTGACAGAGTTCAACCAATTCTCACATGCGTTCAGTCATCTGTCACATTATGGTGTTATTCAGCATTTTGATGGGCAGTGACCTCATGTGCTATTGCTAGGTCCATGATTCAATTGCCTCTTCTCCAGTTGGAGCTGCTGGGTGCTGTCATCAATTCAAATGAATGATGCTAACGTACACAAGAGCTGTCTAAGTCGGAAGGAAAAAAAAAAAAGCATTGCTGCAATAATTCAATCTGCATAAACTGCCTTTTCTGGAATGGTGATATACCCACATGTAGTTAATGATGACATCTTCAGCAATTCCTTCATTGATTTGAAGGAAGGCATCATACATTTGGGGTTCTCGATCAATTGTTCTCCTTGCGGTACATTTAACTGCTGCAGAATGCAGCGGTATTTTGTACAGTGATTTTGTTGTTCACAGAGAATCGGTCGTTGAAAAACACCTCAGACTCCAATTTATTTCAAGTCATTAGAGCAAAATCATTCAAACGGACAATATGATTTATAAAGTCAGAGAGATACTTTTGTGAACCATCCCATGAATTCTAAACCTTCAATATTTGTTATAGCTCTTTATTCATTTGGTCTCTGAAAAGAAAGTAAAAAGCTCACCACTGAATAAAGAGCAAAATGATTCTTGGATTTCAAACAATAAGCGCATCAAATTAAAAAATCATTTATTTCAGTGACTCTCAAGCCACTTAGTCACAAAAACACACAATTGTCTAGCCAGGCTTTTGAGCCTGCACACATATATTCTGTGTCTTTGAGGCATAAGTGAGCAACTCTGACAGAGCTGAGAAGAATACGCAGACTCTGAAGTGGCACTAAACCAGCAAACTTCACTTTTCATCGCAACCCCTTCTCAAATGTATGCACCCTTTGCATTCGGCTACCTCCACACTCAGAGACAGCAAAAATCTTTACCCATCTGGTAATAAAGGAGAGAGTGCCATGCAAATCCAAACAGCTCTGTCCCTCTGGAAGCACAGCAGCCATCAGCCCAGGTATTTTAATGATAGATGCTTGCCACCTATTCCACTGTCACTTGTCTTTTGGCACAAAGCTCAAGAGGTGTAGTTCCATACCTTGAGACGTGACACCTTGCAAAGGTAACCTTTCAGTCCCACCAGCCTTGAGCTATTATTGCTGATGAAGAGATAACACAGCCTGTTTAACCCTCCCCTAATCTGGTTTTCTCCAGAAATTCCTGCTGCTGGGATAGATAATCCCATAGCATGTATGGTTTGCAAATGGCCCAAGGACACCTTACTCTAGGGCTTTGAAGTGTAGGGAGAAACATCACACAAGCCAAGAAAATGAAGGTTCTTATGACTTCTTCCTGTGTTTCCATTGGTTTACCTATTGGAAGAGGCAAACTAATATGAAAAAGGAGAAAAAAAACTGAAAGGATGGAAAGGAATATTAAGTGAAAATCTACATAATCTCATAAATACAACCTCTGCATTCAGTATCAAACTCCAAACATCTCCCAAATGCTAAACCTTGGCCACCTTCTTCGGGACAAGAAGCACAGTTACATGTCATTCTTTGGTACTCGAATTCACATATTTATTCGGACTCCTTACAGACTCAAATATCCCAACCACATCCATATTTCTCCAGAGACCTGCGACAACTTGTTGTCACAGACCGATGTTATTCATTCTCCCCCTCCAAGCTGCTGGACAGGTAATATTGCTGCTGCGTGAGTCTAATACCGAACCCAGCTGGTTCTCTGCCGTTTACTTTTTATTCTTTGCCATTCATCCTGTTTCTTATTTCTCCCCTTTCATTTACTGGGTAACTCTTACTCATCCTTTTTCATCCATCCAGAGTCATGACTTTTTCTAGTGTTTTCTGTCTAAGCTATTTTAATCTAATTTTTCATGGGACTGCTGGCTCAGAATGATAGCTCTCCTATCAGACCTCATTTGTCACGTTACCATATGGCAGTATTATTTGATTACTGGTAAGGATTCAAATTTTCTCTTTATTGTTATAAAACCCCCCAAACTATTATGAACCTCTAGACTCTCCTGTATTGTGCAAAGAAAAATAATTATATAAAGTACCCATTCTCTTTACTACCAATAATTTGTCATCTACTGAGAATTTTTATCTAGGTATAAAAGTAGTCTGACTAACTCATTAGCTTCATACTGAATACAGCAATTTTGCTGTCTCCTAGCCAAATGTTTCTAATATTAACAATACAGTTTAAATTAAATGATTTTAAAAGGTGTACATACAGCCATTTCTGTGTGCTTCTGCAATGGTAATTAATTATCTTCAAGTTTTTAACGCCAATCTTTCACTTTCAATTATACTTAAATATTTCTGACGATCACCCTGTAACAATTTTCTTCTTAAATTTCATAAGCTAGTTTGACATTAAACCACTGCTGACTCGAAGGAAGGAGAAAGGCGATGTGTGCCTGGGAGAACATTTACTTCTCCGCAGACTGAAGCGGCAGGTTGCAATGCAGAAATAAGTTAAGAGTCTCTGTGTGTTCACAAGGGGGGGGCAGGAAAAAATTACCTATACTGTTTGTGCAGCAACTGTGCTTGAGATGCTAATATGAGAGAGAAAAAAAAAAAAAAAAGGGAAAGAAGCTACAGCTGCACATAAGCACATGGAAAGTCGTTCCCTGCTTATTGCAGGAGAACTGGGTGGGATGTGCAGCAGCTCACAGGCAGGGAAATACCCTCTGCCACATCCCCACCCAGCACATCTCCCCCTCCAAAACAACTCGGCAGTGCCAGGAAGGTCAACTTATCTCAAAGCTCTTGTCTGTCTTTGTCAGGCAAAGTTAGAGGCCTCTCTTGTCCTTCTGAAATCACGAGTTGGCATCACTGTAGCTCTCCCTCACTTGTCAGCTCCCTGGAGCGCTTTGCTGGGAAAGCGCCAGGCACTGTTAATGGCTCTTCAGGGAGGTTGTGTGCAAACCAAATTGCAGCAACACACAGAATCACAGACTGGTAGGGGTTGGAAGGGACCTCTGGAGATCAGCTTGCGCAATCCCCTGCTCCAGCAGGGTCGTCTAGAGCAGGGGGCCCTGGAGGGTTTAGAATCTCTCTAGAGAATGAGATTCCACAACCTCTCTGGACAGTCTGGGTCAGGCTCTGTTACCCTCACAGCAAAGAAGTTTTTCCTCCTGTTCAGATGGAACCTCCTGCATTCCATTTTCTGCCTGTTGCCCCTTGTCCTGCCCCTGAGCACCACTGAAAAGAGTCTGACCCCATCATCTTTCCCCCAACCCTTTAGATAGTGATGAGCTTACATGGAGATGAGGTCTGGGACTCAAGCAGGAGCCCCTGGAAATGGTCATCTTTATCTCAGTCAGGCAAAACTGCTTTTCAATACTTTGCAAAAATGTTTATGGCCACGAGTGTCATAGAAACAAGGAAAAAAAGCCTGAAAAATCCTCAATAACCTTTTCTGCTAAAAAATAAGTTTAAAAAAATTAATTGTATTAATACATCGTGATTAAATTTCCTGAAATTGTCTTAAATGCTACAAACACACCCCCACAAAATTAAAACCTTCAAAGGGCAAATCACCATAGACTAACACTCCAAGCAGTATTTGTCTCTTGTAACTCTCCCACACAGCAACAGTCGAACAAGGCCAGGACAGTTGTGCAATATTCAGAAGTTATTCTAGACTTTACTCAGTGCTCAACAGGGATGACTATACTTACAGCATGGTTTTAAAAGGTGAAATTCTCCAGGACATATAAAATTTTATTTCATATGCAAAAAGTGCAAATAAGTGCAGATGATGAGCATTGATATTAGCCTTCAGCCTCAGTACCACTGCAATTTCTTCCCTCCTGCCTGAACACCACATGTTCAGAACAGATCCAATTTTTTCCATCTTTTATTTGCATAGGTAGGGACAGTTTATTCAAGCCAATTATCTCAGTGTGATTCATCATCATGATGCTCTAAAATAAAAGCAATCATGCTAGATTGGTTGCAATTAAATTGGTATTTTTACATTTGGAGAAAAATTACCTGTTGAACTGGCAATGTTTCTCCAAACAAAATCAAGATACTTGTTGAACTGGGATGCCATGTTTTTTCCTCTCCACGAAACATAAATGCATGGCTCAAATGCTGTATGTCTTCCCTTGGTTAAATATCTGTAAAAATGAAGTTAAAAGCCCTGGTACACACACTAAGCCAGTATAAACTTTTATTGACCCATTTTATTCTATCACACTACTCTTATTTTGTAGCATCACAAAGCAGTGTGCACATAGCACCATCAGTGAAAGAAACTAAAGGAATCCTAATTCAGAGACCTATAGAACACTGCAGAGAAGAAAAGGGAATGGCTTCATCCGACGAGATTTTTCCCAAAGCCTCTCTCAGTCATGCCTGTCCAACTGTTAATTAAGTTAAGTTGCCTAATTGATGCACTCAATCTCTCGCAGATTTGGAAATGCATGTTTATAGATGGACACTCAGCTCAGCACTTGGAACCTACATTTACAGCTAAGCACAGGACCATTGGTCTTCTCTCTTCCCCATCCAAAACAGTGGTGTGACCCCCTGCATCACACACTGTGCTCCCATAACAACTTCTCTTTGCAATGACAGCTTCTTGGCTCAGCTGTGCCTTTCTGTGTATTCAAAGGTTCTCCTCTAGCCCCTTGGAAAGAATCTGCTTATCTCTAAAATAGGAAGTGGCCAAATCTTGCAGAAATGATCTAAAGACTTCAATAATTTCTACTAAACTTGGATGAGAGCATGTAGAAATAATCATAAAGACTAAGTGACTACAGAAATTTGGGATGACCACTTTTAGAGCTTATGGTCATCACAATACACCTCATCTTTAAGCTTTAGTGATAGGAGAAGGAGTATATAGAATAGAATATTTCAGTTGGAAGAGACCTACAATGATAATCTAGTCCAACTGTCTGACCAAATCAGGGCTGAATTAAACCAAAACCCAATTAAAGTATGCTGTTGAGGGAATTGTCCAAATACCTCTTAACAAATACCAGGCTTGTGACATCGACCGCCTTTCTAGGAGGACTGTTCCAGTGCTTGACCATTCTGTCAGGTAAAGAAATGCTTCCTCATGTCCAGTCTAAGCCATTCCCATTACTCCTGTCACTGGATACTGAAAGAAGAAATCAGTTTGTGCGTGTGTATGTATATATTCATATGTATAAATACTTATATACACGTCATTGAGAGATCTGTTGCTACAAAGAACCTCTGCATTCTTCACTAAAAAGACCTTGGCAAGTGCAATATCCATGAAGGGTCACAAACTTAAGGTTGTAAACAGAATAAGAAAAATCATTGCTCAAATTTCACTTTGATTTACAGTGAAAGCAATTTGTAGAGGCACTGGGCAGAAGGAAATGCAGACGATAGCTTCTACAAACTGAAGAAGCTGCAGAGCTGACTGCAGAGCTGCTCACCCAGCAGTGCAAACAGCAACTCACATAAAATTCCCTGAATGGCAAACATATTTATAGTCCAAACAATATGCTTCAAACAGGGATTGATGTTCTGGTGACAAAGAAATGACTCTCCAAACTGAAACTCTATCTGCATCATCTTTAAATACCTGAAACGTTCCGACACCTGATGGGTTTTAAGTGTCACTCCATCTTTGATCTTTGCAGAATATGAAACTCATTATTGTTTCGACAGCTGATTCTCTCTATTCGTTTCTTCCCTAAAAGTCCTGCTTTCCAGCAGAGCTGAAATAGGATAAAAGCCTAAATTCTGCAGACTGGTGTATCTGCACAAAGGAAGATGCTGCTCTAGACTGCACATGGGAGCTGCTCCAGTACTGTCCTGATGCAGCACAGCAGGCTACTGCCTCAGCGAGCATCCCTAGTGCACAGAACCATCCAAACTGCTTCTGGCTGCATAGACCACGAAACCGCTTTTCGGGCTGAACAGCAAAGAAGTGTTTCAGCAGTGACTAGAGTAACAAATCACTTCAGTCTTTCTTAGAATCATAGAATAGTTTTGGTAGGAAGAGACCTTTAAGGTCATCAATCCAACTGTTAATCCAACACTGCTAGGTCACCCTAAACCATATCCCTCAACACCACATCTACACAGCTTTTCAGTCCCTCCAGGAGAGGGACTACACAACTACCCTGGACAGCCTGGGCCAGGTCTTGACAACCCTTGCAGGGAAGACATTTTTCCTCATGTGCAACTTAAACCTCCCCTGATTCAGCTTGAGGACATTTCCTCTTGTCCTATCACTTGTTCCTTGGGAAAAGAGACTGACCCCACCTGGCTCCAACCTCCTGTCAGGGAGTTGTCAAGAGCAAGGAGGTCTCCCTGAGCCTACCTCCTCAGCTATGACCCATCTGACTGTGAACATTCATCAGGTTTTCAGAGATCTGAAGAAATATCAACGGCATTGGCGTGTATCTAATCAGCATCCTTCACCGGCATCTGAAAAGCAGCCAATACTGACCAAATACATTACTTCAAATTAGATTCATGATAAAAAAAAAAAGTTGAGGATGCCATAGGGCTTTATCTGAAAATCAGTTTTTAACATCCCTATTTGATATTTATATTATTTGTACAATCTCAAATTTGAAAACTGTCTAAGGAGAAACAAACCCAGTGAAAATCAATGCCATATGTACACTCTTTAAGCAGCAGCTGAAGAAGTAGTCTCTAGAATGACAGGACTCACTGTTTTTTCTTACTTGCCATTGTCGGGGGAAGAAAAACATAGGAAAATCCTGAAAGTTTCAGTATTTCACTCTTGGAACAAGCTGTAACTCACAGTCTCTTTTTGCTATACCAGCTCAAGGTTTGTTGAGCTTGGCTTTACGTCCTTCTCTGAAAAAAAGCATAAGATATGTCCTGAAAATGAAGGCTTGTTCCAAATACACTCTTCCACCATGAAGGAGCACTCATAAAAAGTCCTGCTGCAGGCTGGGTGAGCACACACAAGTGTCCTCAGCTTCACCAGAGTACTGGGCAGGACCACACCACAGAAGCAGCACACAGAAGCATAATTTCTTGGTTGAATTCTTTGGATTTCACCACCCCTAGGCTGAGCAAGGAAAAAAAATAGCTTAAAAATTAATGTTCTTGTTTTCCCTCTCCCCATCCTCACCTTGTTTGTTCTTTGGAGAGAAAACAGAGCTACTTCATCATTTACTGTCACCTTAAATATTTGAAAGTAGTCAAAGTCAGATGCATTGCATTAAAGGGTAGCAGTTTCCATTATCTAACAGTAAAGTAAATAGCAGGAACACGACAGTGTGCCAGATTCATGTGTAAGCACACAGACACACTTGGGTTTCTGAGATGAATCCTCTGTCACAGTAAAGGCTGAGCATGACAAATGAGTTATTGAAGCAGTAACTGCAAATTAACACAAATTACGCACAGTTATCCAAAGGAAACTTTCTAATTTCTTCCCCCTCAAAGCTTCTAGAAGAAAAGGGGGAAAAGCTTCAGAAACCATACCTTCCAAGAAGGAAACACCAGCACATGGTCCTACACAGATTTGCAAGCAGTGACTCAAAAGGCAGATGAAAGACACCAATGTAATTCACAGCTAAAATTATTGAGCAGCTTTATACAGAGGGACTGATACCTGCTGGCTTTGAGTATCATGCTGTGCCAAGCTTAGTTTCTCTGTGAAATTACAAAGCCAGCACTTTTTACAACAGAACTGTTCTTGAAGAGTGATGCCTATTCTCCCCCCCCATCTCCCACTTTACTCAAGCTTGCATTCTCCCACAGGACTGTCAGAGATGACAGAGGAGTCCAAGCTGAGTTCACTGAGAACAGAGACACTTTATGAAAACCCACTGGGAAATGAAGGACTGAAGCTGCAAATGAAGTAAGAAAGCTGCCAGCTCTACTTATAAAAGTATCTCTAGGCTTGAGAGATTCATCATTTCTGACTACCACTAAAAATAAGCAATGAAAATTAGATAGTAAAGATTAAAGACAATGTGGTTTTATTATTATTCCTCTCCTGGAATGCACAATTCCCCAAAGGTACTTGGAATAACAGGCAAGAACCACCTGCTTCCCAAACGACGAGTCATTACAAAATCAGGCTTACAAGCAAAAAGTGGTCAGTAGGAATCCCCACATAGGAATTAAAAGATAAATTTATTTTCTGTCTGTCCTATATATGTCACCTGAGGCAACCAGATATAGCTTACAGATATTTTTCACATGAACAAACCTCCCGGTTTTGATAGAACAGTTTAGTCTAGGTGAACTTCTCGGGACTACCTTTGGAGTCTCATGAGAGACTTTTTCTGTTCCAACATGAGAAATACTCTCTGAATTTTCATTTCTTTCTTCCAATGAAAGCTCATGTCTTTCTCATTGCATCACAAACGATTTGCTCTATATTCCACAGTCCAGCTTTTATGCCCCTTAATTCCAATCTGTCACCTTGTGAAGTTGGAAGGTTATGGTCCTATCTGGGGTGCTGCAGCAAACCCTTTCATTTGCAGAGATTCCCTCCTCTGGGGCATCTTTTCAAAGTCCACAGATCTCAATGCCTGAGCGTGATGTGATTGATGTAGACATCTAAGCCCTGGTGTTATGGTAATTGCCATTTCTGTCACTGTATCTGCAGGGTTTCCTCTCCATTATCTCAAAGAGCTCTGAATGGCTGAAGCTGTAAACAAAAAAAACAAGAGAAAATAAATAAATAAATGAAAAAGATGAAAAAAATCTGTGCCTCTCTAGGCACGGAGATTGCCTCTCATTGCTCTGTGGAAAATAGTTCAAGATTACACTGCAATCTTCAAGATTAATAGTCAACACTAAGTTTCCTCTGTCCTTTTCAGCTGGGCCTCTTGTTTACTTTGCAAGGAAAGACTTGATCTGGAAAAGGAGCCCCAGCAGCTCAAACCCTGCAGCTCCACTACTTTCCACAACAGGGCATTTCACAATTACTTTTCTCATTATGGAAGATAATCAAGGATCACTACTAATTAGCATACACCACATCTGCTGAAAGCCTGAATACAAGTAACCCCTACTCTGCAACCAAGCATAATAATGTCAGCTCTTTCATTAAAAAAAAACCAAACAACAACTACTGTTTTCAGCTTTAACTTGCTTTTTTTCAGTCCTTTTCCTAAAAGCTCCTCACCATAACGTGTCTGCAGTTTGTGCTGTTATTGCTTCCACCTAAAACTTACCACAAAAGATCTGAAGCCATTATCAATTTTCTTAATAAAAACACAATATAGATTAATATTTACAGGTTGTTTTTTTCTTTCTGATACATGTCTTAATATCACATACACAACATGTAAACAGAGAAACGTATAGCAAGAAAAGTATCTGATCCTAGCTGGTTTTAATGGAAATCTTTTCAATGGCAAAAAGGCAAGTAAATCTCTACCAGCAATCCCAGCAGTTACAACCCCACACATAACACACGTTTCATCTACAAAGAAAAATACAACATTTCCCAGACCTGTTTCCTAAATCTTGATCCAAATTTGACCCTAGGTTTATTAATAATTTAACACCTCAGATTTATTTTTTTCCCATTTCTTTGTCTAGTCTTTCCATAACCAGAAAGCTGTATTTAATCTTACTTTACCTGATATATTAACCTTATGATAATAATTCCCCCTGGCCAGAGCACTACTTTTAGCATACTGTTCCCTATCTCCACACTCTCTCCCCTCTAACTCATCTCTTGCTTTTTCCAGTAGCACAAATTAAATTTTGAAATGTAATAATTTTAGGAGTTCCTTAAAATTCACTTCATAACCAGTTTAATTTGCTATTACTCCTCTTACAGTGATTTTTGAGAGAAAAAGGAGAACAGCAATGGAAGCTTTTAAATCAATCTTCATAGCACAAGGTTGCGGACAAGCTCTTACAGACTCAGGTGCCAACAGTATATTTTCTTTCATTTATTTCTGGCCACCATAAGATACGAGTACAGATTTTGTTACTTTAAAATAGAAAAAAAAAAAAAGTAGGACAAATATATCTATATATAGAATAAGGACAGACTTTCATATTCATTATTAATTAAATGTAATATTAAAACCTTTAGCATGGTATCAGAAATCAGTTTCTTCTTGACTTTAGCAAACTCTGGACAGAGACAACTTCTCCCAGTTTTCAAGTGGCTGCAAATATGGTCACTGCAAGCCAACAGTCAGCAAACTGCCTGGCAGATTGGTGACCCTGGAGGGTATGTGACAAGCAGACCGTGCACCGTTGCCTGGTAGACCAAAGTCCCTGCTACAATAATGACAAATCACAGCAATTAGTTAGTGTGGATCCCAAGAATGCTTCACACTGCAACAGGTCATTAATTTGCTTCAGGTCCTCCCTGACCTCTGCCTATCTACCCTGTTTCAAGAGAATTACCTTAAAATTCACCCTGATGACATGAGGATCTCATTTGAAATCAATTCCTTCAGCTTCCCCTTCCGTGTTTCTAATATTGTTTCTGAAGTATCATGACAGTTTAAAATAATTATATTTTAATTAGCGCTGATTTTCAGTGGAAGTCGTGCACAGCCACTTAACAACTTCCACATTAGTACCCAAATAAGTTCCCTGTGATTATCTGGAGACTCAAAGGCAGAAGTAATTAGATATTGGTTATAAAGGAGTCAGCAAAGTTTAGACAAGATCTCTGAGAGACTACAAGAAGCAAATGTATATTGGAGCCAGAGAAATAAGCAAAATTAGCACAAGCATGCAAACTGGAATTCATAATTGTCTAAAATATCTACCTACTTTAAATTTATGTTTTCATTTTCAGTAAGAAATAACAGCACTTTACAGGGAAATAATGTAGAGTCAAACAAATATTTCCTAGGGGTTACTTAGAGACTGTATCTCTTCAACACCATTTTTAACTATGATGACCACACATTAGTCCCTAAGCGCCCAGTAAGCACTCTTGCTTTCCTCTCTGAAGCAGAGCTAGGACAAACAGGATGAGTTTGGACAGAAAATAGGGGCCTTGGGTAACAAGCATCTCGGGATGGAAATCAGTATTGCTGTAACAGAGTATATGGCCAGATTTTCTGAAGATCACTCTGAAGATTTATGAAATAGTCCTTGTAATTATTTTCCTCCCTCCTGCACGGTGCTTTATGTCCTCTACTACCCAAGCGTGGCAGCAATTCCCAGCAGCAGCCTCAGTTCCTTGCAGATCGTGGTTTGCAACCCCAAACCCCACTGCAGCCAATGCTGCTTCACTCCTCTGAAGTGTTTTTTACTGAGGGATCCCAAAGCAGTTTTATCGCCTCCTTTATGAGTTACTTGAATATAGCTGCATTCATTTCACAGATACAAAGATGTCATGGATACTCACTAGGAATGAAAGTCAAATATCCTAATTAGTCACACAGTCCACTAATCACTTGATTATCTTAATTTCCTGAAGCCAAAACAATTTAGTTTTAAGTTTGGGGTGCATTTGTGCACAACGGGATATTAGCTTGATTTAGGATATGTAGTTAAAAAGGAAACACATTAAGTTCCCTTAAGTTTTTTGTTTTTAACACAGTGGCATATTAAAAAACAAACCATAGCTAAGTAGAAGTGGTGCATTGCCAGCATACCTGCATACTTCTTTTGACAGCCTGAATTGTGAAAGTCGTTTTGCACTGAAAAGGAAGAACAGTCATGTTGCTCCTAGAGTAAGACTATGTGGGAGCAATACGTTTCACAGAAAGAGAGCAGAGCTTTGGAGACAGGGTTTTTAAATGACATGGCATTACTCCTAAAGGAAATATTGCTGACAACAGCACGCAAATATTTGGTATAGTGTTTGGCACAAAGAGAGAACATATGATATTTAATGCAAACAAATTAAACAGCTTTACGTTACAGTCAGCTGGAGATGCATTTTACTGTTGCAATCCTATATCTGGAATAAATGATTTCCCTTAAGATTTTCACCTGTGTGAAACTAGTGGAATATAACGCATGGTTCAAGAAAGTGAACATAGGAAAGTTTCATCCTGGCTTTCCAAGTGCATACAAATGATGGATTCTAGGTAAGATTTATAGTACAGAATTCCAGTAATTTAGACTTTCTCCATTTGTGTTCCTGGACAGAATTTGCCATCTACATGTGTGATAACAGTCTCCTCTTCCATCATCAATGGGCTCTTCTACTCTATTTCTCAGCTGAATGAGTTTCAATTACTCTCATTCAAATGCACCAGCAACTCCCTACAGACCAGAACTATCCAGAACCATATGCCACCAAGAAGTCTACAAGAGCCTTCCCAACAACAGTGACTTGTATCACACCAACAAGGTCAAGATTACTCAACACCACACTGTGCCCTGAGCTACCAGGATGATCCAATCCTGCCCAAAACTCTGGAGTGTTTGTGCAATGCAGGTGCTGCATCACAGCTGAGAGATACTTCCCACCCCTTGAGCACAACCCTGACTCTAAGCACAGGGTAATGTGCATTGCCCACAGCCCGGCTCTCTACTCCCGATGGCATTACCATGCTGCAGGCTTCATTTCTTCCTCTGCTGGAATAGATACATTCTTTATCCTGTAATTTTAACTCTGTGGGTATCCTTCGGCTTCTATTCCAACTCTACCTTGCTAAAAGCTACCATGCAATGAACATAACGCAAGCTAAATTTCCTGTGTAATGATATTATAATCACAGCATCTTTGGTTTCACCAATGCTCATCAGATTTGGCTCCCTTTCTAGGATGATACTCAAAAAAAAATAAAAATCTCTGTTCACACTGCCTGCTCAGTAGACTGTTCAGGAAGATAATTTTGTTTCACATCCAGAAAGACTTCTAGCTGTCCTGAAAATATTCTGGCAATCATTGCCAACACAGTAACACAACCAAAATCAATACTTCTGACTGCTTCCACAAAATTCAAACATCTCTATTTAACTCACATTTTCTCTTCTCTTCTCTTGCCCTACCTATAAACATCTAACTCATTTATGACAATTTACATTCCCGTATTCATTTTGAACCATCCTTGATATAATAATCTAAGTTACATATAACAATTGATAAATTGTCTTTCATTATTTTAAATTAGAGACTAATATTGTTACCTTCACACACCTCGTTACACAAAGTTGTCCTACTGAAATGACAGATATAATCCTATATTACCGATGAGGGTTAGTAATGGTATTAAAATAAGATAAGAACTTTGGTCTCAGAATCAATGTCAAAATGTTTCAGCTATTGTTATGCCCAACATCATCTCTATGGAAACACCACAGTTAAATTTAATATGAATAAGCAATATTTTACCCAATCTGGCCTCAAAACCTCAGGTTTTCCCACTACAAATTCTAGGGAAGTTGAGCCATTTCCATGTAAAAGTTCATTCTGGACTTGGCCTCAGTTGCAGGTGATGGTTAATGTAGTTAAGTGGATCACACAGTTCTCTGCTCACGTGGCATTTCTGTCCAGTTTAGTAAATCCTCTCCCTTGGTCTTGTCTCCAAGGACTTAGTCTTGTACCCAAGGACTTCTTGGTACAGGCATAAGTGAGTCTTTATTGGCCATCAACTTGCAAAAGTTGGTCTGCAAACATTTGCCAGAGCAATGGGAAAAGGACAGATTTAAAGTAATGTTATAATTTAATGCATTCAATGTACTTTATGACATGTAACAAGGTCATTCCTCCCTAATAAATATTTCTTTTTTATACTTTTATTCTTAATAACTTTTTACTAGGTCTAGGCTATTTTAACATAAAGGACAAACAAGTTAGACTCACTTAAGTGCTAGATAAAGTACTACCACTTAGTTAAGTATAAGTAACCCTTTAATAAACAAGAAAAATTAATTCTCCTCAGACTGTTCATCACTCAGAACATTCTGAGTATCACTTAGAGTAAGCATTGGAGAATGCAGCTTATTCACCCATTTCAAACTGGGAAACACTTCACACCAGGTTATGCTACTGAAAACAAATGTGTTGGCAAGTAAAAGGCATATTTCAATCTATAATTTTTCTAAAAGTTTAACCTGCCTGAGAACTGAGCAGGGCTCTGGCTTTTGGGCTTCCTGAAAAATAAAGTCATTCAAGCTTAGGAAGAGCAGCCAGCTCAGTGGTCAATTAAGAGCAGGCCAGCCCACTTCCTTAAATATTATCGAATTACTGCATCCTGAAGTAGAAGTCACTCTCAACGTGTTGTCACTGCACATGCCAATAAGATGTACAGAAAAAAAAAATAGAAAATACATTGAAATGCCCTTAAAATTACAACAGGCAGAAAGCATGGTGTGTCACATCCTGGAAAACATGGTGCAGCCCGGTTCAGGGTTTTGATGTGTTGAGGTGAAACTCTATTTTTAGCCCTTACTTTTACAGGTTAATTTGCATCTCAAGATTTTGAGAACTCTATGGGAGCACAGGGGAGGAAGGTAAACATAGCAGCTCTGGCCCATACTGGGGGAACTTCTCTTTTTTTCATTATCTTTGGTGCTTTGGTGTCTTCACTCCCTTGATTTAATCAATAGGCATATTATATGTTGATAGTCAGCACCTATGTGTCAGAACTAACAATAAATCAAATCAATACTATAAATATGCTGAAGGTTATACAAGTCTGCCCAGGTTTTTTGCTGCCAAGATAAAAAAAACAAACAGCAGTGACAGTTCAGGTGCTGCAGTTTGCTAAAGGTGCTATATCAACAATGCGAGATCTGAGGAATGGAATTAGCAGGACTTAAAAAAAAAAATATTCAAAAGGCTGGGTATTGGAAAAAGGAAAAAAGAAGAAATCTTGGTCTGCTAACTTCGAGATGTATCAACTATTCTGAAAACATTGGTGCCAGGTATAAAAAGCTTTCGGGGCAGGAAAAAACACTTTGGAGAATACAGTATGAAAACCAAGATATTCAAGAAAAAATATATAGGTAATTTTTACACTGGTATGATGATTCTTATTAATTTATGAGTATTTAAAAAAAGCAGTGGCTCTACATAATTTTATAATGAGATACTACTATATGGACTATCAGACTTTACACTCTGAGACAAAGAAAAAACCTCAAAATAAAAAGAGTTTTAACATGGATAAACAACAGTTCTACAAAATCCTTTTTATTGTCATAAATCATATTAACAGAAAGTCTCTAAGAATCCCTGTTCCTGAAAACTTTCTACTCGAATGCTTCTTGTCAATCAATAAATAACATTTATATTGAGGATCGGCAATCTTGACAAAAACAGGAGAGTGCATTTTAAATCATAATTCAACCTGTAAGAACAGATTCTGCAAGAGGCACCTCCACAGAATATCATCACCACGTGCAGAGCAAACCTGTGCCCAAGCAGAAGCTGGGACTAAAAAATATTTGTTCAGTGTGGGAGCCACTCGCACATCTTGGAGTTATTTAGGGTCAAATTCTTGTTTGCTTTTTCTTGCATGGGGTGTCTCAGTAGCAGTTCAGAGGGATAAGAGTTGTTTGATAGAAGCCATCCATCAAGTTAATTACTGAAAGTACCTTTCTCTAGGACTATGCCAACATGGGCTGGAAGGAACCCCAGGTGAGGGTGACACAGCTGCAGTGGGAGCTGGAACGAACCAAGCAGCAATGGTGACAAAGCTTTGCCTTCAGCTCGTCACGTTAACTGGAGGGCATGGAGAGCACAGTGCATTTCCCTCTGTGAAATTCAGAAATATATAAGTTTACTGCTATTACAGGGAGGAAAAAAAAATAAACCAGACAAAAAGCTCAGGTGGAAAAGCTCTACCATTTACTGACAAATCTTGTACTTAAAGTAAATGCTTTTGCAAATATTTTAGGCAGTTTGGGTGTTCGGATTATTAAAAAAAAAAAACCACAACAACAAACAAACAACAAAACAAAACAAAAACCTAAAAACACAACAAACCAAGCTATATCTCCTCCCCCCAGGACTATTCATTGCATGTGTTCTTTTTAAAGCAACTGTTAGTCTTCACCTAATAAGACACCTACACACACAGCTAATGCAAGACGCCCAGTGACATAAGATTATAACATTAGCACATGAGGCTTCTCATGTATAATTTATAGGTACCATGGTTTAAGCTCTTTCTCCCCTTTCTTGGATGCCAGGCGCTGTGTTCAATTTCAGCTAATCCTTTCATCTTTTTCCATCTAAATAGTGAAGGTCAAACTGAATGCAATATTCCTTATATAACCCAAACCCAAGGTCAGCCTTCGAATTTTATGATCAAAATTTCCCTCAGGAGGATAAAGTAGGAGGCAGCAATCAGTTCACCTCCCCAAAACTAACCCTAGCTAATTACTGAACTCTTTCCATACTAAAATGCCTATGTTGGAAAATAAAATAACACTTGTACAGTATATTTTACAAGCTCAAGGGCAAAGCTGAAGGAGTCATACAGAGCACATGATGGGACCTTCCCTTTAAACTGCACCATGGAGGATTTGAAACGGTGTCTACATGTACTTTAAAACTAGTCCTTTTGCCTTTGACTGCTTTTTCCCTAAAATAAGTTGATACGCTTACAGACCACACATGGCAATACATTTGCAACAGTACACTGTGTATAAACTCAACGTTCAAAATCTTAGGGGTTTTGTCAGAGGGAAAAACATCCTCCTCACTTATGTTCTCTCACTAAGAGTTGACAGAATTTGAGAGGTGAAGGATCAAACTACTTGACGTGAAAATTTAACTCCAATTGCTTCTTTTAATTCACAGCCTGCAGCTACAAACATACATGTAGGCAAAAGAAACTCCTTAGGTTGGGTTGTGACCATCTGCAGCCCTAGCTGCTCGTCAGGCTGCGCAGGCAAGAGAGGCAGCAGTGGTGCAACATCTTACATCTCTCAAACTCATTATTTGCCTGCACCAAGCTGCTCTTTGCTAAAGAGTTAGATGATTTTCCTGCATAACTGCAATTTCTACATGAAAACAGAAGAGTTTCCACGTGGCGGCTCATCCTAGAGAGCTGTTCCTCAATCATCCCCTGCACACTTGGCTTGGTCCAGGGGAGGTTTAGACTGGACATTAGGAAAAGGTTCTTCACCAAAAGGATTGTCAAGGGCTGGCCCAGGCTGCCCAGGGCAGTGGTGGAGTCCCCATCCTTAGAGTGGTTTCAAAGCTGTGTAGATGTGGTGCTGAGGGACATGGTTTAGTGGTGCCCTGGCAGCCCTGGAATAATGGTTGGACTTGAGAATCTTAAAGCTAAAACAATTCTATGGGCATGCTTACTATACCCTCCTGTGATAAAGTTCTCCAAGTATCTGCAAGCAGGGTTAACAAGCTATGATGTGGAAATAAAAGCTATCAGAAGTATTATTTATTTTTTTTTTTTTTTTCTTTCCCCCCTGTTAAAATACAGTCTAACAGAACAGGATTAAGCTATTTAGCATAGGCAAGTCTGGGGGAGTCCTAAAAAGCCACCCCTCCACACTACATTTCCAGGCCTCCTGCATTTGGTGTCCCTTAAAGCTCTTAACATTGGTCATAACGGGAAAGTTTCTGCCAAGACATTTGCCTGTTCCAAACATGCACTATCACACATTTACTTGTAAACCACATCCATTTGATGGACATGTAACTAGGGTCAAATTACAAATACCAGCATAAAGATTATTTCATGTGTCTTGCATCAAGCACAAAGTGTTTCAGACTTACAAACAGAAGGAAACAGAGGTGAGAGACCTTTGTCCTTTCCACTAAAGTATTTTGCCATTTGGTTTTAGTTTTGTTTTCAAATTTCAGTAGAGGATAAATAATTTGTAAACATCTCAAGAATGTCCATAGAGAATAATTAAAATGGGAAGGTGGCTTTTTGCTGGCTTTTAGCATGTTCATTTTATTTTGTTTTGGTGTTTTTAACGTGTTCTCAAGAGAGCATTTATAAACCGTTGTTGGACATGGTGGTGTAGGAGGACTGGAAGAACAGTTTTATTTGGAAATACTCTTTGCATATCACCAATGAATAAAACATAGTCCTTTGTGCTCCCATTATATCATGTAGCATGACTAATCACAGAATGCTTTCTGGCTTTTCTAAATTCCCCCAAATTAGCGGATTAGCTCAAGTTGCCATTAATAAAAGATAGACTGTCACCATAAGACTCAGTTAAAAAGAAATAAAACAACATAGAGGCTTCTGAAAACTACTCCTGTTGGTTGCCCAGTCCCTGTCAGTAATAATAACATCTGTAAGCTTGGTAGCTTCATTCTACCAGACTCTTTTTCTCACTATCATTTACAACTCTCTTTGTTAGCAATCTAAGACAAAAGATCGTCAGATCTTGCAACACCTTTTTTTTTAAAAAAAAATATTTATATATACATACTCCTTAAATAATAATACTTTCCTAAAATAGATCTTCAAGATAAGGATCACTTCCACAGCACATAGACCTAGATCTTTCTTGTCCCATTGGAAAGTTGGACAGGCTACACTTTAAAGAGAAGGGTCAAGGCTGACTATTGCTTAAACTTAATTTGTAAAACCTCCGCGGAAGGGACCGTAACTTGGGTGAGGAGTTGCACATTGTCCACCACAAGTCCTCCTGGTGTATGCTCGGGGTCTGAGGCACGAGACAAAAAGAAGTGAGGGGCAGCATCAAACCCCAGCATCCAGTGATATGAGCAACAAATTAAAATAGAAACGTAACAACCACTCGCTCCACACTCTCCCCGGGAAGCAGGGAAACCACACCACAGGTACCAGTGCAAATATTGCAGTTTAGTTGCCAAGCAACCCCCTTATCCTCTGAAATTCATGTTCAAGTAGCTATAAAATTATTTGGTTTGTGTTTCCCAATTCCTTTGAACAAGTTGTATCTGCAGCATCCTATTTTGCTAAGCAAAGTGCAGGAAAAGCAAAATCTAACCCTCAACCAAGGTTTTCTGAACACAAACAAATGGAAATCACAATATTACCCTCAGGATGCCAGGACTGCATTTTCCTCATCACACAAACAAAGAAGCAGCTGTTCGGATCGGTGCTCCCCGATTTAGAAAGAGGACCTACCTATACACCAGCATCTGATAGAACCCAACCTCTCCTCCAGTGGAGCAGGTCACCCTGATGAGCTTTGAATTATCATTTCACTGTAGACTACAGGGAAGAGAAATACCAGCCAAGGACACCAAATTTTAGTGAACTATTTGCAGATTTCTCAGTTATTTCCCTTATTCTGTAGTATGTATTCCACTAATGTAAATATGATTTGTGTGCATATATACTTGTGCATATACACGTGTATATACACACGTGTACATACACAGAAGATATGAACATACACAGAGATATAAAATTGTCATTAAATTCCCTTTCCCTCGTAATACTTCCAAAAATGAAACATTTCATTGGGACAGAAGACTAACTATAAGGTAAAAATAAGTCATTCTAATTTGAGTCAAATCAATTTACCCAGTATATTTATTTTTCTGTACAGATTTGAAAAAAAAACAAAATCAACCCCCTAATTTTAAGATGTATTTTTTTAAGACAAATTAATGAAGGAATAATAACTATTTATAGTAAATATTTTTTTCCTTTTCAGAGGGTCTAACCAGAATCCACCAAGTCTTACAAGTCTCACTCTTACCTGAAGTTGCCATGTTATATCAGACCCATCTTTGAAGCCTGAGGTAGGAAGGGCCATTTTTCTCCATGAGAACTCTTTTTGAACACTGAGAACTGCAGTTCATTCAGAGTAATGCAGCTGGAGGTGGGTCAGTGTGAGCATCCTCTCCAGAAACAGCATCCCTGGAATGAAAGAGTGGTTTGGGTTGGAAGGGTCCTTTCAAGGTCATCGACTCCAACCCCCTGCAGGGAGCAGGGACATCAGCAACTGGAGCAGGTTGCTCAGAGACCCATTCGACCTCACCCAGAACGTTTCCAGGGATGGAGAGATAGCTCTTTACTGCACACAGACACAGCAAATAAAAACTGGGAAGAAAACACCACCACACAACCAACCAAAGTGACAAGGAAACAAAACAAAACAAAAGGCAACAAGAGAAACTGGTTTTCATCTTCAATAGACTTTTAATCAAAACTGAAATTTCCTACAGATTAAAGACAACATGGGGAGTACAAGACTTTCAGAGATTGGGTAAATTATTTTGCAATATTTCAAAAATGCTCTGATGGAAGGGTTTGATTTTTTTTTTTTTTCTCTTACCTTTTTTGAGGACAGAATCTTTTAAACCATAATCAGTCTCTGTCACTGGGCTGGTCCATAATACTGTGTCTTTCACTAATCTTATTTTTCTGTCTCCTCTTTCGCATTCCTTTTGAAATGTTATCTTCTCTGGGATAATAAAGATACCTCCTGAAGGTCTTTTTCTTCTGTTTTTCAAACATACAGTTTTTAGCAAAGTTCTGTATGTGAAAATAATTGTGTGCGAGTGAGCTGAGGATGAAAGACACACAGAGAGCAAAAGGCTGAGGGGAGAGCTGAATGTGTCACATTCCTCCACCCACAGCATCTTCATCTGGGGAGCTATAGGCATCAGGAGAAAGTGTTCATTATGACCCATGAAATGCAAGTTGGGTATAGAGTTAAATATTTATTGGGAAGATTTTTCCTGAAGATCAAGAGATCCTTGGTTTCCCTATGAAAACTCAGCCTATGGCACCTAAGATTTAAGTTTGAGGGGTTAAAGCTAAAATATTGTTCAAACACCATACAAACAACTTATGTGTGAGTTTGTTTTATTTCCCCCCTCCCCCCTTTTTTGGCGGGGGGGGGGACAGGGACCATGGTAGCCATTAGAAAACAAGAATGAAGGTCCAGGCTTCAATTGCAGATTTAATTGGTCATGAAGGATGACTGTGTCGTCCATAACACCTTGCCAACAAATTCACATCATTAACTGCAAATAAAACTTTGAGCAATGGATATACAGATACAATTGCTCATGAGGAGGAAAACTTCTGCATAAATCCTCCTTTTTTATGTGTATGTATGTGTGTCTATCTATATATGAATAGATATAGGTAAGTTATATAACATATGTGCGAATTTATATATTAATTTTGAGGAAGTTTGAAGTTTCATATTTTCTTAAGCTCTCCCCATTTTAGAATTCTTTGAAAATTAGGTCACACAAATGACATTTTTACACTCCAGTTTCTCCTGCACTTGCGTAATAAACAAGGACCCTCTCTAATGAAGTAATCTAGGTAAGATTGAGAGTCCTTAACAGATTATTAGGCTAAAAATTGCTCCACCTGGAGAATCTACCTTCTGTGCACCACAAAGAACGGTCAGCTATGGCTAGAGAACAAAACAGAGGGAACTGCTACACATCACTCAGTTTAAGCACACTATTATTCTGCAGTACTTCTCACAAGGCGTCCATGTGCATTCTCATTACATATTCACTTGTTACTCTCCTCAAGAAAACAAGTCATTTTAACAATGGTAAGCGAGATGGAAAGGGAAGCTCATTTACAGTATGTCTATGTTCCTTTCAAGCCCAGCTGTCATTAATGATATATTACATTATTAATAAGATAAATTTAGTTACAGGGTTCTGTCAGGATGTTTAGTGCTAATATAAATATTATCAGCACTAAAATTATTTTTATGAGCTAAGACCATTACAAACTAATATCATGCCATCAAAAAGCATAGCCCGTTGTTAATGTACGCTGATAGCATCTACCTCACGCCAGGTTTGCAAATACTAATTTTCCAAGGCAATATATGCAGTTAAACAAAACTGGAAAAGATAATTCATTATTTCTGCAAGAAAAGTAGAAGGGGATACACTATTCTTCATTTGTATGTGTGTGGTACTCCATTACACAGAACACAGAGAGGAAAGAATCACAAGTAGATATTACTTATCAATGTTTTAATGAGCAGTTTTCATGGGGAAAAATATAGCTGTTGCTATTTCTGTATAGATGTAGTATCCTTCTAACTAAGACTTGTGTGATAATATCATGTGTATACATATGGTAAACATATTTGGCATTAACCCGTGATTGCTTTATGGCAGAAGTCATCTTGCATGCTCACTACCACCATATGTTTAAAACCAAAGGGAAAAAAAAAAATAAATAAAATTGCAAATGTCTCAACAACATTCAAAAACATATGGCACAATTATAGATCTTACCAGCTATTTACTCCATGTGTCTCTAGACTGACAAGCAACCTCAGAAAACGCCGAGCAAAACGTATGTCCAGCTTCTCTGTGGTACAACACCACATGACATTTACTTTGCAAAGAGATACAATAGAAGAACAATCAAGGTTCCCTTCATTGGGCCATATAATAATGATGAAAAAGAAAAACAGACCAAGCGTTCCAGACAACACAGAGTAGAAAAATAAAAATCTCCTTGACAGTTTAACGAGATGTCAGAATAACCAAGAATGTCTTGCTAGTTATTGGTGAAGATTTATGACTTCAAAAGAAAGTTAACTGTAAAGGCAGAAAGAGATTTGGATGAAACCTTTCCATAAGGGCAAGAAGCTTTTGAGGAAATAAATATTTCTCCAATTCTACAATTATGAACAAGCAAACAACAAAACTTACGAAAAGCAAAGAATTTAAAGAAGTTGGCACAGGCAGCCTGGGTGAAAAGATTTATTTTTTTTTTCCCCCTATACATAAATGATGGCAGTTACTCTTTCCCAGTAGTTTCACACACATGTGAAGGTTTGAAAACAAAAGAGGAGAATCACGTTTCAGACATTTTTTCAGGACATATTTTCAGGACAACTCAAGAGCAATAACAGAGCAATTCTGCTTCTGTTATTATTATAAAGACAAAAATATTCTGTAAAAGCTTGGTCCAAAACTGGAAGACCTCTGTCCCAAACAGTCAGAGCAACCTGAATAGATACATGATCCTGGAATCTTTTTCGCTAGACTAAGAACTACAGACCAATTTCTACAGCATCTACTCCACTGCCTGTATGACTACAAGCAACACCTCTGAGAAAATAAATGTTTTGACAATAAAACTCACAAGAGATAATTAAAAATAAAAAAGATTTTTTCTCCCCAGAAACAGTTTTGAGAGACATTAGGGTTTAAGTTTGCCCACAGAGTCATTCATTAGCTATTCCGTAAGGACAGGTGCTGGTCATCAATGCTTTCTCCAGCTACATGCATGGAGCAGGGTCAGGTACATGAGAATCCATATCTCCTTCCTATCTGTCTTCTGATGAACACAAACAGCTTTACCCTAAATCACACTATTAAGATAGAACAAATACAATTATCGATCTATCTATCTGCACTGACCATTTATCCTTACCACAAGCTGATGAGGCATGGACACTGAGATCACACAGGAAAATCCCTGTTAAGGATTTTCAGGCAGACAAGGAAACTCAGACCTAGAAACTCTCTAAGTAAAAAAGCAGCTCACTTTTCCGTCCGAATCCTCCATTCTTCATGATCTAATCAAATGCTTACCTTGACATCATCTGGTAAAACTGAACTTAAGCAAGACCTGAAACAATTTAAATGTCAATTCTTTTGATTTAGCAAAGGGAGCAGATGCATGACAAATTAGAAATACCACATACACTCTACCTCAGATCCAGATATAAAGCCAAACAGATGCTACAAATAGACTTTTATCTTTGTAATTAGCTCTTAAGGACAAATATCTGGTCACTGTTACACAAGGCTTTGACATTGCCCATGTGAAGCACACTACAGCACATGTGCACACAACAGCAGTGGAAAACACCAGCAGCACAAGTGCCCCTTGGCCGGAACAAGCAGGAATGTCCTAAGGTGTATGTCACAGTTTAGGGTCAGGGTGGCCCCTTAGATGTGTAACAGATGCTCTCTGTTAACTCCCCTCCCTCCCCAAAGGGGAAGAGAAAGGGAGTAAGGGACAGAGACTTGGCCATTAGAAAAGGGAACTACAACAGCTTTAAGGAAAATTAAAATAATAATAAAAATGGAATATGTACAAATATATACAAAACCAGTACCAAACCCAACCCCCCCCAGTGGTAATTACATCCCCATCACCAGTGGTGCTGTGGAGCAGGCACTGGGGGAGTCCCAGACTGGGCCCCGCAGCAGACGGGAGCTGTGTTCAGGAGCTGGGTTCTGGTGCCGGAGTCAGGAACATGCCAACTGGGATTGAATGCAGAACAGAGAGTCCTCCTTGCATGCTCTGAGGAAAGAGCCAAAAGAGGACCCAAGCCAAGCTGAGCAAAGCTGGCAAAAAGGGCAAAGAAAGGAGCGAGTCCCTCCAGATCCCTCAGCTTTATACTGAACATGATGTACATGGGATGGAAATGCTCATTGGTCAGTTGAGCCTCAAGTCATAGCACTTGAGGCTATGGTCTAATGGATAGATAGAAGTTAAGATGAAGGTTGGACTCTATGATCCTAGGGGTCCTTTCCAACCCTAATGATTCTATGATTTCTGGTTCCTGTAGCTCAGTAAAATGGAAACACTGATTTTGACTGATATAAAAAATTAATAATGAAATAAAGAAAAAAAAGGAAATTACAAAATAAGAACATGCAAAGAAGTTATTCTGGAAAATTACTATAGGAAAAATGGTAATCCACATATAGTGCTGCAGTAAGGTTGAATTATACACCACGAGCAGACCAAATAGCTTTTGAAATACAAGCCACCTACATGCTGATTTCTGGTTCTGACTCTTGCCTATCAGTTGCCTGTTATTCCATCAAACTGTTCATGGAGCTAAGCCTCTGAAAATGAGTTGGATGCCTCTCAGGAAAAACATATGCTGCAGTTAAGCAGATTTAATTATTTTTGTTATGAATTACCTATTACCAGTGAGCCAGATGAGATCTTGTCCATAGCTTCTATCAATAGGGATGGGAATTGACATTGTAAGTTTAGAACAGCCAGGGTAGGCACGTGAGGAAAAGGTACACTGTGAATATCAAGTAAGAGAAAGAAGACATCACTCTAATTTATTACCATTGTTATAAAAGATAATTAGCACACTTATTCACAGGCTCTTAGAGGGACAATTGATAGAGGAGTATGGTGACCACGTTATCATTTTCTTGGGTAGGATCCAAAAAGATTTTGAAGATCTAAATTAAGGTCTTAAGTGCTTCAGCCCAACTTGTGATGCTAAAAGTCACTACTCAGCTGCTGCCCAGCAGCTTTCCCAGCACCCAACGCTCAACATCCACCTGCCCAAGGGACCTGCTCCAGCCCCATTTTCACTGCTGCTGCAGAAGGAAGCATGTACAGTTTAAGACTAACAAAACGACTCTGCCTTCAAAAAGTTGTTATGTTTTGCAGTACATCAGAAATGTGTATTGTTTGGTGGAAGAGTTTTTGGTTTGGTTTTTTTTGTTTGTTTGTTTTGTTTTTTGTTGTTGTTGTTTGGTTTGTTTTGTTTGGGGTTGGTTTTGTTTTGTTTTTTTAATCAGAGTCCTGCAACAGAAACAGCAAAGATGATTATGACCAAAAGCAATCAAAGCAAAAGAGCTGAACAGTTCATCAGGGGCAATTCTGCTTATAAGGAAATGACAGTTTGGTAAAAATAAATGAAAGCATTTACCCTGTATAGATATTCAGAGAAGAGAAGAAAAGAAAACAAGGACAAATGGGGTATTTGGGGGCTGAATGTCCCCCCACCATCTCCTGTTGGAGGGCTTCCACTAAGTGCAGTCCTGCTGGAGACCTTACAGTAGGCAGGCTGAATACAGATGCTGTCTTGGGCATCACACTAAGTATTGCTTTTAGCCAGCTCTGCCGAATGGAAAAGGTCACCTTTGGTTTCCTTTTAAACAATCTTTAAGTAGCAAGTTAATGGTTGTGACTACACTGAATTCCCTAGAAGAAGAAAACCAGAACTCCTGCCCTGGGTGGAGGGGAAAAGTCAAAAACTGCTGCACTCTTTCCCATGGTGAATCCCTTTGTCAAGTTGGTGGGCTGGGTTTTTTCTTGTTTTTGCTTGTTTGTTGTGTTTGGGTTTCTTTTTTGGGGGGGGGGCTGTTTTGGTTTTGTGTGTTTTTTTTTCTCCCCAGTCAAAAGCCCACTTTGGGGAGAGAGAAAATAAATACAACCACCACCACTACAGTTTTGCAGCTCTCTCTGCCTCAGAGCGAGGTGCACCTCCAAGAAAGATTTGTTGATCTTGGCTCTCGTGCTCAAAATGCAATAACAGAAAGAGACTCCAAGAGGAAAACTTTCCGTTCCAAAAAGCTATAGCAAACTGATTTCTGTGTGAGAAACAAATTAACCCAAAGACAAGAAACCACACAATTATCACAGAATTTTCAGCTCCTACAGGACTGAGAAGAGGACCAGACAACTTGTACAATAGCAGTTGGTTATGCACACCTCTGATGCCTGTAGAAAGTCAAGGCAAGTGTAAAATACCACTCAAGAAGTTATTTGATACCTGCAACTCAGACCCTGTTAAAAATGTCGAGCAAATAAAATGATACAATTATTTTGAATACATCAATTTGACTCCAGCAGCTCACAGCATATTACTCATACAGACTGCACATCGAAGTACATTGTCAGTTTGGGGTAAAGATGATCTAAGAAAAAACAAAATTCAGGTAAGCTAAACAGATAAACACCCACAAACAACATTTAAAAATACCAAGAGTGACAATTTTAGTATCTCCTCGACATAAGTCATTTTAGTGAAAGTTTACAGTGTGGACTGTACCTATATGAGAATAAATTTTGCAACCTTATTTCTATTGTCTCACTGTGTATATTCCCTATAGGACTGGACATTTGCATATATTCAGAGGTCCTCATTCAGGTATGTAAAGAATGTTTATTTGCAGGAAAAAAAAAAAAGGTGAATCGAGCCAGGAGACACACATTGACATTTTTGGAGCTGGACCAAAAGCAAGTGACTTTAAAACAAAAGTTATCTGTGAAGCATAACTGCCACCTTGTGATTGAACACTGCAATTCAGGTAATATTTAGGGGCACAAAGCATTTGGATTATAGCTGTCACTCCCTCCCAAAGGATCTTCAACTTTTGGAGTAAAGATTTGAAGGCAAATTAGTGATTCTTTTCCATAGACCTTCAAAGTGGGTGTCATAGGCTCCCAAATAAAATCCAGAAACCTGTAACCATTTCTGGTCCTTAGGACTCTCGTGTTTAATCAAACTTCTGAATGAAGAATACATTTTCTACTTGATTAGTGTTAGTTCACTATTCTGTTATTCACCAAATAACCATTAATTATCATCACTACATTAATAGATATATATTTTTTCAAAATATTCCTTTCCTTAAGAAATCTCTGTCATTACCCACAAATTAGTATTACTTTCCTTAAGTAATTTCTTGTCATTTCTCACAAATTTTACATGGTTATGTGTGGGAAGAGACAGTCCTTCCACTTAAAATAAGAGCATTAAGCGGATGTCAGTGTGATCAAATGTAGAATTTAAGAAATGTTAAATTCCTAGCAGACATGAGCAATTTCACTAAAAGTTTAGAAAAGAGCGCTCTCTGCTTTTTACTATGGTTTTATTGAAAATTCCCTTTTCAGGTGAACACGATGAAATCACAAAGATACATTAAACTCTTGTGAATGAAATCCTGAAGACCTTATTTGAGCAACCTTTGTACTGAAGACTTAACGAGATTATGCTCAGCACATCTGGATTTCACACTTTTCATAGACATCTAAAGTCACCAGTTTTGTTGCCCAGCTTCAAATATTTGGATGCAATTAATCGATAACAGAGAAGTCACAACCTGACAAGAGAAGATCAACAGTAGAAAAGATATGACAAATGAAAAAAAAAAAAAAACAACCAACATGTTTTTGAATACAAGTTGTCTCACCCACACAATAAATATTTGACTGTTAAGGCTTTTATAATGAGCGCATCACTTAGTATTCTAAACATACTCTTGTATTAAGACTACACTTAGTACTTCATGCTAAGTGCACCAAAAAAGGCACCACACATAAGGGAGAAGTAGAAAGAACTGCTACTAAAAGCTGTAAGGTAACTTTACTCAAAGTGAGCTTGTTATTTTAATAAACTTTGGTCATTCAGTTGCAACCTAGAGCTTCAAGCTGATTGGCAAGCACATGAAATACAGAAGTGTTTGATTTATCTCAGCAAGATATTCTTGGTGAAAACAGGCTCTAGAAGCAAGTTCTGTTTTTCCCTTTAAGTGTGTAGTCATAAAGCATCCTTGCAACAGAAGACACATCCGTATCATTTAACCCGACTTTGCAAAGATAAAGGAAAAAAACCAACAAAGTAGAATGGAGGAAAAGTTGTAAATGCATCCTAAATGCATCTAGCTGATTTTGTTTGTAAAAAAAATAGTATAGGGGTGTGTTTGGTGTTCTTACTAACCATGTGCCGTTTCAGAGATTTGGCCCAGAGCCTAAAGACAGCAGGGTCCCCTAATTCTAAGGTGTCAGAAAGGCTCTTTGGCAAAGTTTACTGTAGCAGATGTCTACTCTAAGACATCCCAGCAGGTGAGGGCTTGTGAAACCTTGAAGCAAATGGGAAGGGAGAAGGTGAAAGAAGGCATTTTGTCAAAGCCACACACCCACCTCTGCCAGGGTTTAACAGCAGGAAGGGGGCAAATGTTGATAGCAGTCTTCTCTTAACATACCTCATGGACAGAGAAGCAGAGCACCAGTAATTTGCAAAGGTAGTCCAAGGCCTAATAAAAAGAGCATTTTCAGGACCTTTCAGAAGGCTGAAGGTGAATTCTACATGCAGGACAACCCATATTGCAAAATGTATGAAGAAGGTCAAAATTATATAAAAATGCAAAATATATGCAAAGAAAAAAAATAACAAAAAAAGGGCAGAGAAGATCACAGTGACCATGACAACAGAAGTCCTCTGATCTTTGCTGGGCAACACTCAAGACTGCCGCACTGCAAGAGAGGAGCGCAGTAATTTTGAGTATTTTCCCTGAACCCGCTGCTTTCTTTTCACTACTGATCAGCTTCGCACCTTTTATTCCTGGAAGTACTGTCTTGGCATCATTTCCACACTGGCTAATACTTCAGGGCAGAAAGGCACTTGTGCTCAATTTCTCTATCACTCTGTGCTAGTTCTTGGAGCCAATCACACCCCATGCTCACTGAGGAATAACCCTGTCCTCCACGCTGCCGAGATCTTTGGAGTCAGGACTTAGTCCAAGTCTTGTTAGGCTCAGTAGAAAGATTCCTGCTTACTTCACTGTGAATTGAGTCAGCCTCAGAAGTGGTTTAAGTCAACTTGTGTAAGTGAATAAACAAATAGCCTCAAAACAAGGAGCACAGTGACTTTAGTAGGCCATGTATTTGACGCCATGTTAGTGGTACATCTGAGGTGTGCTTCCTGACTTTCAGATTTTAAATAGTATTATTTCTATCAACTAAGTCATTGCTAATTTGATACATCTGTTAAATCCAAATTAAATAACTGTACAAGTCCATGAAAATTCAAAGTACTGCAATTATCATTTTAGACTTTATTTAAAGCATCCAACTACTGCAGCATTCAAATTTATCTTTTCACATATTTACAACAGACACGCTCAGGTAATACATGCCTCAAAAATGCAACTTCTGTTCATCTGTATAAGTTTTACTTGGCTGCCCATACATATGCACATGCACCAATTTTTTTCGCCTCACAGGAAAAAATTCTGCAGGAAAATATTTGATAAACTGTGCAGTTGTGTATGTGTCTGATTGGCACATTACTTTTAAATAACTACCCTAAAGCAAGGGCTAAAAAAACCCCACAACAATTAAACAAACCCCCAAACCCTGAACCAAAACAAAACCCCAATAGAATTATAATTGCTTTTGAACATTTTTGTGCATTACAAAGAAGCATTAATTTCATGGCCAAATACTGCACAAAGGCTCCTTCCACTTGGGATAGGGAAACAGCAAAGCCCACTACAGGAAAACACCTTCAGGTCTTACATAGTCTTTTGAGGTTGGTTTTCTTGTACCCAAAATATGGACAAGGTGCAAGTTTATTTCACACTCTTAACATCATTAACCTAATGAAATGAGTATTTCTTCTACTCCTGGGAGTTCATAATGATAGCATCACATTTTGTTTTGCAACACTGCTGTGAGATGAGCAGACACTTCACAAAGAGCTGAAGCAGAGAGAGATTAAGGTCAAAAGCACCTATGACTTGTAAGTGTCAGGTGGAGCCACAGAACAGAAACTTTCTAGAGTATTTGGCACTTTACATAAACCAACATTATTTTTACTGATTGACCTATATCTCAAGATCCCACTTGGATGTCTGGAAGGGCTGTTCAATGACTGGCATCCAGAGTAAATCTTTTTTTGCATGAACAGCAAAGAAATTCCATTAAAAAAATAATAATACTATCACTACAAACAGAAAAGTCCAGGAGTGGCATTTCCTTATTTTTGACTTTGAAGTTTAGTGACAATTATAAACCCTGATTGATCTCTGTAGTATTTCTCAATAATTTCTTGACCAAAACCAAACACCTGCAAACAAAAAGCAAGAAATTCAAAGGAGTGTTATTAATGGGGCTGGAGACCTGGGATTCTGATACAAAAGAACTCAGCATCAATTAACTAAGAAAAGTGAGTGCTTCCCACATGGGTCATGTCAGCAGTTATTCTGTTGGAAGGAAATGAACAAGAAGATATGGAAATCTTCAGATTCTAGTCACAGCTTTTAAGGTCTACGGGGGCAAGAGTTTATGATGCTCGTTATCACCATTTATATTTCCATCTCAACTTTCTCCCTGTCATGGATGCATCCCCTAACCCCTTTCCGACTGCTTTAAACTAGATTGGCTCAGGAGTTTCTTGATCTCCACATTTCGGCACCCACTCCAAGCTTCCTTATTGGTGCTGCCAGGACGTATCTTACCCCTTTCCTTACCCTCCCCTCCTACAGACAGCATCAGGGTTTTTTTCTCCAAGATCAATCTACAGTTTTTCAAAGGTGCCCACTTAAAAAAATCCTTCTTGTTTTTCCAAATGAGGAAAGAAGAAACACAAAGAAAAAATCTTAATAAAAAGAGAAAAATGAACTAGTTTTCTCAAAAACATAAGGACACAAGAGGGCTTGGTCTGTTCAATTTTTGACATCAGTGATTATCAGCACTTTGTTCCACAGGCAAAAAGACTAACAACAACAACAAAAGCAAACCTAAAACAAAACCAAAAAACTCAAAACACAGATTTTGCTCAGGAGATTCTATTTTTGCAGTCACCTGCACCTCAAAAGCTATCCCACTAATTTAGAAACATTGAGACATTTGATAGTATAGCTCCAAACCTACCCAGCTGGCAGAACTGCCTGGAGCATCCTGCTCCAGAATGGATTAGCCCAGTGCTGCCTTTTTGCATCAAGCTTGAGACTGATGGGGGAATGACAAAGACCAAAGAGGGACAACACCGAGTAACCCTTTGGCTTTTATCAGGATCAATAGCCAAGCAGTAGGCACGGCTTCCCCAGCATCAGCAGGGGTAGGATGCCATGGGTATCAGAAATTGCACTTTGTTAGCAACAGGGATCCATGGAAATCATGCACAGTAATGCATCATATAAAATAATCCCAGATGCTGAACACAATTCTCTTTCTGCTTCTTATTCATGATGATTAGGTGACATTAGGCAAACAGATGCATCATTTGTTTGGTATTTTCCTGGCTACAGAGCATCAGATAGTGAAGTTACCTTTTACACCAAGCTGTATAAAACAGCCTTTGATCTGTTCAGAAACAGAAAAACTTTGGTTTCAGCTGAACTGTGTGGTTCACACTAAGTCACACGTGTGCACAAGGCAATTCGAAATTAAACTGCTCCTTCAATTGAAGATCAGATACATCCTTCACATATCTTCACAAACATCACAAAAAGGGGTTGAGATACCGACAACACATCCTTAGTTTTCTTTCTTATGCAGAAATGGAGTGGAAAGCCAAGTCTATTGCTGCAGGTTACAAGTTCCCTCCTCAATTCTGTCCACAAGTGCTGATAGCAATGTCACTGCCAGGAATCTGGGCTCTTATCTTGGCACGTCTGTGTCGATCTGGAAGTTCATCATTTTCGATTTCCTAATGTCTGACAGCCAGAAGTAATACTGCTATAATTCAAACACTGGGTTCTTCAGACTGCTGCAAATGCTCCCAAATACTCAGTGTACCAACTCATACAAGTATGCAGTAATTTTCACTTAAAGGTGACATACAAAATCAAACCAGCTGTAGTTCGAATTTCAGACTGCCACCCCTGCCATAGAAACAACTCCACTGCAGATTCATCTCTCCACAACAAACATCACAAAAAATCCTGCAGAAAATGCAGCGGGATCATGCTCTTGACCAAATTGTCAGGGGGTTGTTCAGTCTGGAGAAGGGAAGGCTCCAGAGAGACCTTACTGTGGCCTTTCAGTTCTTCAATGGGACCAATATGAAAGATGGGGACAGTCTTTTGAACAAGGCCTGTTGTTACAGGACAGGGGGTTATGGTTTTAAATTAAACTTTTGAGTGGAGATTCAGACTAGATACGAGGAAGAGATTCCTCGCACTGAAGGTGGTGAGAACCTGGCCCAGGTTGCCTACAGAGGTGAAGTTCCATCCCTAGAACCATTCCAGGTGAGGTTATAAAGGGATCTGAGCAACCTGCTCTAGTTGCAGATGTCTCTACTTAGTGCAAGGGGGTTGGACTAAATGACCTTGAAAGGTCCCTTCCAACCCAAACCCTTCTATGATTGTAAATATCAGAGTAGAAGTATATTAAAGACTACCACATGGCCTCTTATGGCCCAAGAGATGTTTGAGCTCCAGAATTAATTATATCCAGTGCTATAAGTTTAGACTCTTTTGTTAGTACTATGCTATACAAGGTGCCAACAGTTTGAGCTACATTTATAGGAATTAAAGAAAAAAATCCATAATGTAACAAAATTGAAATGCAATTACATGGACACTTTGGTTCAGGGATTCAGAACTGCAGTAGAGCTGCATTTTGATAGATGTTTTACATATTGTTTTACCACAAAGACATTCTGAAAAAACAAAAAGCATGTAGAAGTCATGCAAAAAAAGCTGTTTCAAGTACTAGACATGATATAGTTAATTAGGATACAGACAGAAACATATTAATCCTTTACCTTACCACACTTGTCCACAATTGTCTTCCTTAATCCCAGCAATAAAACAGAACATGCTGTAATGCAGATATTCAGGTGCTGCTGCTAGGAGTGATACCTATCAGCAACACTTATACATGGTATTTAGAACTACAGGGTATTAGGTTAAAATGCCAAGGCTGAAGACTACATGCTAATTAACCCAAAGACCACAGTAATAGAATTGGAAATGAGATATCCAAAGAGAAGAGATGGTGATTTCTGCTTGCTGATAAGGCTAGAGCATGTGCATATAAAAACTCCACAGTTCTTGTTGCTACTGTAGTGCAAAACCTGTATAATAGCTAGAAATTCTTGGCAGAAGATGAGAAGAGCCCTTTCCCATTGCACAGAAATTTAATAAGCAAAATGTACCTGAATTAGCCCCTTCTGAGTTTTATCTGGTCTGTAGTTCGTGACTCTCTTGCTAAATTGAGCACAGGCTCTTTTTTTTTCTTTTTAAAAAAAAAAAAAATCACAGTAAGCTTGATAAATACAGCCAATTATTATTTTTATACCTGTTAAAGTTTAGGCCACTTCATAACAATATGTTTAAGGGGTGTACAAATGAGTAGCCTACAAGGAATAGGCTTCTAATCTAACATAGATCAGTGGGATACAGACAGCGCTGGCATTACAGCTACTCTCAAGCTGGGCTTAAGAATAGATCAGTAACTCTCCTTAACCATCAGTATTTATTTGCGAAGCTTGCTGGAGTGTAAAATAGATAAAGCTGAAGCTCACATAAAACTCATGAGCTGAAGAAAGGAAAAATCAGAAAAATAATTGACTATAAATATCCCATATGGATTTTTTCTCTTTTTTTGAGAATTTTTATGGGGTTTGTTGAGCTTTCACCATATAAAATTGAGAAATATTCCCCTTACACTTACTTCAGAGAAAAAAAAAATATGCCTAAAAATTGTTCAAGAAGTAAATTGAACCGATACCCAAAAGCCATAATACCAGAAGTATTGCTTAATAACATACATGGGGTTTAGATCTTTCCACATAACTTTGCCAGACAGCACCATTCCCAGCCTTGCAACACTGCTGATATTTCAGGCTGCATCTTTTCAGCTGAAACAGCCATTCGTATCAAATCATGTGGGCAGTTGGAGACAAAAATTAGTTTGATGTACAGTTCTCCTGTGCAGGTATGACAGACACATTTTAAGCAATCACTGCTCCTCAATACTCGTTAATGACCCAGCCTTGCCATCAGCTCCACATCCACTACAGCACAAAGTCAGATGGCTCAATTTAAACACGCTTCGCTAGCCCTGGTTTTCTAAGTCATCATCTCAAGAAACTGTTATTTTTAATTAGATATAACTCTGCTGATTCTAATGATCTGCTTTTTAAACCTAGAAAATCCTCTAGCCTCACAGTCATCAATCAGTCTTGCTGCAAAGCAAAAAGATTCACAAGGGAGTGTCTGCCCCAAGATCTGATGAGCCAGCACCAAAGCTGGTGATCCCAGTTAGGTACGGTGCAAATCAGGTTTCAGAGTGCCATCATAAGCAACTTGGAAAAAGCTTGCAAAGGTGAGGGAACAGCAGCTTTGTGTAGTATCCAGTAAGAGAGCAATAGAATTCACAAGGAATAACAAATAATGAAAACAGTATCTTATTGACCATGCCCAATTAGCAGTCAAGTTAGTCTACAATTATTTACTCCAGTCAGATCAATAGCTGAGTGTTTGTGTAAAGAAAGAAAAACAAACAAACAAAACCACAAACCTGAAATTTCCTCAAGTCAGAGGGCAAAGGAAAAACATTTGCAGAGTTCCAGCTCCCAAAAGATACTAATGATCTCTCACCACCAATTACCGCTTTTTCTGAAACCCAAAGAAGAGCCAAGGCCCAGGGAGAGGCTTCTGGTTTTCACTAAAGTTCATTACATATCCCCCTCAAAAATAAACCATAATGGGAAACTTAGTAAAGCTGTGAATTCAATCATTTTAACATAGCAGTCACAACTTCAGCAGGTCAGTGTGCAGCGTAATAAATATAAATGACACAGTGAGCAGAAACCAGAGGGCTGATGTTACCATCATCCCCTTGCTATAATCTGTGTGTGTTTGGGGTTTTTTTTTGTGTTGTTTGGTTGGTTTGTGTGTGTTGTGTGTTTTGTGGTAAGTATTACTAGCTGGAAAATAACAATTCTACTTTCTACATCATTACTGAACAAATTAATTCCATCATGAACAGCATATACTCAGTGGCTGTGAGGAAAAAAAAACAGCCAAACAAACAAACAACAACAACAAAAAAAAACACACAAAAAACCCCAACAAAACAAAACAAAAAAAAAGAAAACACCTTGAAATGAACAAAACAAAATGCCCTGTATTTAAATAGAAATTGAGAAAAAAAAAAGGGGGGGGGGTGTATTCAAGCCACTACATCCAGAAAGATCATGCCTTCTGGTCTTGAAAGTGCAGAGGTCTACAAGCTATTTGCAAGACGCAACCGCTACGTATTATTAGGGTCTGGCCACTGTCTCTGCACCAATTTTGTTGCCTCAAACTGATTTGCCTGGACTGAAACTGACTTAAAGTTGTAGCCTTTCCTACAGACCATAGCTGAGACATGAACTAGAACTATTAGCTTGGAATTATCATCAAAAGCACACATTCGTCTAATGATACCACAAAACAGTGTTCAATATAGACAGGTACTTGGAGCATAGCAAGCTACAAGTATCAGATCACAGAATATTAGGGGTTGGAAGGGACCTCGAAAGATCATCTGGTCCAACCGCCTTGCCAGAGCAGGATCACCTAGAATAGATCGTACAGGAACGTATCCAGCCAGGTTTAGATGGCCTCTACAAGCTTCAATTATTGCTGATTTATCTGAAGTGGATATTGATAGAAAGATAAGACATCCATTTGCTGCATTGAACCCGGCACTACCAGAAAAACAGCACAAAACCAAAAAAAACCCAAACCACAGCCTGTTAAGAAAGAATCATTGCTCTCTTCTGCTGTGTCCTCACCTGAGCTCATGAGAGCCAAATAACCACCAAGGCACCCCAAAATGTGCCACCCACACAAGTCCGTGGGAATCTTCAGTTTTTCAGGCCAAACAACAGTGAAGAATTAAAACTTCTCTGAAGTAATGCACTGGTTTATGCACAGCAGAAAACAGGACTCTAGACCGCACGACACTAAATGATATATATGCAAATATGCTCTGACTTACATCAGATATCTTGTCATCAGGACAAAACTCTTCAAGAGGTTTATAATAGATCAGTCAAGGTCCCATGGGCTAGTCTTGTGAAGACCCTCACAGTATTGATTAATCCCAGGATTCCGTAAAAATCGGTCTCCTGCTCAGTACAGGCCTCCAGACCTGGACCTCCAGTGCTCTGAATCCATCAAAATAAACCAACAGAGTAATAGGGTTCTCTCTACCCCAGTCCTGCCCTTAGCAGAAGGGAGATCTGTAAAAACAAACAAACAAACAAACAAACAACAACAAAAACACAAAAAAAAACCCACAAAAAAAATCCCAACATGTGGAATCAAAAATATATTTAAAATGTCTAATATAGTCATCTGCTGACCTTCACATCCTCACCCAAGTGCCAATACATGAATTTAAATTAACTACAACGTTAAATAAATAGTAGGGAAGTTCCCTCCCAATCTCATCCCCATCTCAAATGGTTCAAAGAATGGGGAAACAGTCCTGACTGGATAAACCAGTTGAGACTTAACGCTGGCCTGAAGGATGGTCACAGCATCACAGTGACATTGTCAGAGATAGAAGGTGGCCTAGAAACAGGCCAGGCTATCAGGGTGGTTGCACTACAAACAGTGATAATACAAATAAAAATGAGTAACAATTATAAATCTGTCTTATTTAATAGGAATTTTTCTATTTGTCTTATAGTAAATTAAGTGTTTTCATCCTCTAAGGTTGTAGTTTCAACCACCCATAGAGTAGCTAGAGAATGTCTAATCACTACATCTTCACATATTGAAAGGGAAAAAAAAAAAAAGTAATGCCAGGGCAGCTGATAAAAGTTTTTCATGTATAAAAACTGAATCTCCAATATTCTGCATATGGCATCAATATCAAGTCTGACAATCTCTCCTGAGCTCCTGTAAAGTCCTCTTCACATGAATGATAGTGGCAAGGTTGCTGCTAGAGCTGGCCCGGTGCTTTCAAACAAACTTCATTTCTTCCTTTGTTAAGAGGGAGAAGGGACATGGATTTTCTGCTGCTTTGCTTCCTTTGTCATTTTTTTTTCTTGGAAAATTAAATTCCACGAAGCTCATTCTTATAGATTGAACACTTTATGCTAAACAAATGGTTATCGTCTTTCTGGTGCTTTCAATAAATTAGAACTAGATGTTCAAGCCAATATTGAACTGACACAAATTAGATTTACCAAGCAAAATTTTCCAAAAATATAATCTTATCAAACAAGTCCTGTATTTTGCACCTGTCAGAAAAAGCTTATTGGTTTATTTCATTAGCATGTCCTGGCAACCTTTAATTTGAAATCACCTAGCGGAACAGAAAAGGCATTTTGTTAAGAGAGAACTAACTTTTCATGTTAACAAGCATCAGATAATATGGAATGAAGTACCACTGTGTCTTCAGGGGAAATTTTTTTTGCTAGCCACTTGGACCACATTTTTTCCAAATTACGGTGGCTAAAATCCACAAGCCTGCCAGCAGATTCCCTCTAACAGAACTTCTGTAGTTGAATATTTTTATTAAAATAATGGTAATCCAGTTTAAACTACATGGATTTTTCAGTTCTTTGCTCAGGTGCAAATGCTAAATATTTCCATCAGAAGGTGTGGGTTTTGCTAGCATTCATTTGAGGGAAAGCTCAAAACAGGTCCATGAAAACACATTTGGATATGCTGCAGCTACAGGAGATTTTTTTCACTTCAGTGGATGAAATAAAATCCTTTTTAAAACAACCAAGAATATCGGTCTGTTCTCAACACATATGCATAACTCATTACCGTTAAAGGAGTTGTGCAATCTGAAATTCAATTCTTTGATGACTTTCAGTGGATCTTGCAGAGACTACAGGAAAGGGACTCCTTCCAGGGAGCAGAAGAGCTCTCACCTCATCAAGTGCCTCCCTGAGAGCAGGGGTTTTTACAAGCTCTGCCACATGTGGGTGACTTTTAGCAGCATCCTGTCACCAACAACTCCTCCAGGGTATTCAACTAGAGTCTGTCAAACATGAAGTGTCCTTTGAACACTACAGGCCTGAAGAAATGAGATTTGTTTTTAGGATTCTTTGTCAAAAGCTCCAACTGGCCATGAGCTCCTCTGTTAGATGAGAAATGCTTATCTTCAGCATGGTATCTTTGACTTCAGTAAGTTACGTTAGCCAAAAAGATGATCCTCTCTATTTAGATGGGAAAAAAGTGTCTTTTATCAATAAAAGTGTCTTTTAGGTTAGGTTATCTGTGTAGACAGCCAATATCTCATTTCCTTGAACTGCTGATGGTCAGTCACCGAAAAAATGAGTCTGCTCTCCATGAATGTTACAGTTGATGAAAATGCTATCAAAAGCCATCATTAACTCAAAGGTTTTGACTTCATTGACAGCACCACATCAAGCAAGTTCTACTTTTTGCTGCTAATTTTAATTACTGCCTTTTTGCATTTGTTGCAAGAATTGCCAGGTCTGCCTCAGACACAGCATTCTCCAGGTTGCCATCCCTTTGCTGATGCTAAAGCTAATTGGCAGCACTTTCAGATAGATAATGTTCCTTACAAAAGCCCTTAAGATGTATGTTCTTAAGGGTACATAACTAGCTCCATACTCTTCAACTACCAGATGCTTTGTATAAATAAAATTAATTGCACCCTTAACTGACTGTTTAGACACAACAGATCTCTCATATGCAGAAATGAAATCACATTATGCTCTTCCTATGTTTTCCATCCTTGAAAACTCAAAATCCAGCCAAGTTTCTCCATAAAGATAGTTCTGAGAGGGAAAAAGGTATACAAGTAAAGGTTGTCCGAGCTGGACAAGTATGTCAGAGTTCCTGCCTAAGGTACTTGGACTTCCCCTATTATATGCTTGGAAATCATTCATGCAAAAACATCAGTGCCCCAAAGTAGGACTCCTTAGCCCTATTGCATCTGACCATCTATTCCTTGCCAGCATTTCCTCATCTATATTTTTTTTTGATATATTTTTTGGATATTCTTTGATTTGATGTGCACTGTAGCACATATTTGAAATGCACACTGGTCTATACCTACCCAGATTTGGAAAGTTCAGTCAAGCAGCCGGGAAACAGTCATGCCAATACTTTCATCACAAGGAAGGGAAAATATTTGCTTTATATTTCTAAGGCTTGAAAGAGTCCCATTTCCAGCCTTTGCCGTGCCAACCCTGGTGCTAGACACATATTTTTAATTATTGCTTACTGAGATTTTCATACAATCACCTTCATGCCAGGAGACACGGCAGAAGAAAGAGCATTTACAAGGAGTACTAGCATTTTATTACTTTTTATTCTTTCAATAATTTATGTATTAAATTGCAATACTGTTCTCAACCTGACAGGTGGTCTGCAGATCGAGCTTTTTCCTATCCTCTATTCAGCCAGCTCAGAGTTGATAAAATGCTGTGGCCTTTAATCTTTATCTGATACCCATACACATAGCAGCATCTCTTTTTGTAGTGTCCAGACTGATAAGGCCTGAGAGTAAAACAAGGGCTGAGCTTGCCTTCAGTAGGTTATACTGGCTATCAACTGCATTTGCTCAAAGTCATCACCAAATATCCTTCCCAGTTAGCGCCGTCAAGCAGCGACTGGCTCAAGGCATCAGCCATTACCTTTTCATCAAGCACCGCGATGTATTTCAAGACCTATGACACGGGTCTAATTTTACCTTAGTAAACAGTGTCTTCCCCGATTTGTCAATTTATGGTTGATACACCCTTCGCAAAGAGTTCAATTATTGAGTGCAGAACAAACAGGCAAAGTAAACGTGCTTTCCTCCAGTGGGAGGAGATGACATACTGCTGGCCCTTTTAAGTGCTCTTCTGAGCTCTTTGGAAGGGAGCTTGCTTAATTCAATGCTCGAACAAATGATACAGTCTGAAAGGGCTTCATGCGTTCAGATAATAGTTCCTCAGAAATTTAATTCACTAATTTCATTAGGTACTGCATCAGCCAGCACAGTTTTCAGGGACACATTTGGAGGGCAACTCGTTTGAGTGCAATTGTAAAGAAACAGATTTGACACAGTGTCAATCTATCGCCAAGCTGCATGGCATCTCCTAGGAAAACAATTGAATTTAAGAATGCAGCCCGCTTAATCTCCTCTATTTCACTACGATGAAGTTACTCTTTTAGATAAGCAGTAAATATATTCAATATTTGATGATGTGCAACTTAAAAATGTGTCCTTCACCAAGGAAAATAATTCAAGGCTTTTAAAAGTGAAGACTAAAAGCTCAACTGCTTCTCCACTTTTTTTTCAAGCAGTTATTCATAAGAGGTCATACTAGTCATGGCCGTTCATTTGATTTATCTCCTTGATTTTCTAAAAACACTTAACTTTGCAAAACATTTTGTGGTAGTACACAAATCTAAACAGAGGTATTCTGCAGAGAAAGAAAAACTCTCACCTTCAAGCACTTCACACAAGAAGGATGATGCATGCCACTTTTTTTTTTTCTGATGAGCTCATAGGAAAACAGGAAGACTTTGAAAAGTATATAGTTAATGCTTCAGAACACTCTCAGAGTAGGAATTAACTCAGAAGCTAATTGGATTGATTGCAAAAAAATGTTAAGTCATTATAGAGCTGCTGGGATTGACTGAAAGAGAAGAGAGTCCTGGAATTTTATTTTTTTATATATATACACACACATTTTCATAGATGAATAAATATATAATTAAGTACATGACCAAGCAACAGGAAGGATCCAGGCCTGTGGAAATTGTATCATATAAGAACACTTGATTTCCAAACTTCCTCATGGCCAAGTGGCTTACACATATTTATTTTGCATGATAATTGTTACACAGCAGTTAAGCACAGCCCAATGCCTTTGTGCTGTAGTAAAATGCCTCACTTGAATTAGCTCATTTACTTTGTGGAAGGTGCAGAAGTATTAGAAAATTTTCTTTCAACCTTAAATAAATTATAAATCTAGTATGAAATGCCTGTCTACACCATGAAGGCCTTATATTTTTACTCCAAAAAAGATCATGGCCTAATAATGGAACAGGTCACCTAGGGAGGTGGTGGAGGCACCATCCCTGGAGACATTCCAGATCATGCTTGATAAGGCTCTGAGCAACATGCTCTAGATGCAGAAGACCCTACTCAGTGAAGGTGAGGTTGGACTAGATGACCTGGAAAGGTCCCTTCCTACATAAACCATTCTGTGATTCTACTCCTCCCAAGTGACCAGTCCCTTCTCCCACATTTTGTAAACTTCCTCTTGTATTTGAGACTTTTGCAGAAGCTCCTTGCTCAACCATTTAGGTCTGCTGACTTCTTTGATTTGATTTTTTTTACTCCTAGAGACACACCAGACTTGACCTTGGAAGAAGTGGTGCTGGAATATGAACCAGTCTCTTGGCTCACCCCTCCCTAACCCATGGGATTCCTCCCAGTAGGTCTGTGAAGAGGTCAGAGTTAGCTATCCTTAAGTTCAGGGCTGTAATCCTGCTTCTACCATGTAGGATCCTGAGCTCTATCATCTTAGGTTTACTGCAGCCAAGGCTGCCCCCACCCCAACCCAAAAGCCTGTCACAGCATTTGAGACACTTCTCCCCAAAACTTTCCAAGCAGTAGAAGAAAGGGGTTCAGGAAGGAAGGGATGAATTACACATGTGAACGCCTGGCTGCAGAGCTGATAATCAAGGTTTGGGCTTCTGTGATCATGGATCTACCTTGAGAAGACAGGTCTGGTGGAAGCTGATGACATTCACTTTATCTTCTGCTGCAGGTGAGAAAAGGGGTGAATATGGGACACAGAAAGGAATGGGCACTACAGTATAAGAAGGACATTGAGGTGCTGGAGAGGGTCTAGAGAAGGGCAATGAGGCTGGTGTGAGGGGTCTGGAAAACATGTCTTACAAAGAGCGGCTGAGGGAACTGGGGTTGTTTAGTCAAGAGAAGAGGAGACTGAGGAGAGACCTTATTGCTCTCTACTAGACTATTGCTTGTCTATCAAGCAGCGCAGCTCAAAGCAGACCTTTGCTGTGGCTGCTGGCGTAGGTACAGAAGAACGTATCTGGTGTAATCGGTGTGCAGCACCTCACTGTTTACAAGATGGTTCTGGAATGGCTCCCAGATTACACATCTGCCCCTGTAATTCATATCTCATATAGCAAGGCTGAGACAGGAGATAAAATCATAGAATGGTAGAGGTTGGAAGGGACCTCTGGAGATCATCGAATCCAACGCCCCTCCCAGAGCAGGGTCACGCAGAGCAGGCCACACAGGAACAGATCCAGGGGGAGTTTTGAAATTCTTGAGAGAAGGAGATTCCACAACTGCTCTGGGCAGCCTGTTCCAGTGCAGGTACTGGGCATTAGCCACATCATTGCTGGTGAAACATCCGTGGGTAAGCCCTTCCCAAAAGTAGTTATCAGAACAACAAGAAAGACAGACTGACCTATAAGTCAATTTTATCTTCAGTTTTGAATGTGCTAATATTAACAGAGCTGCAAATACCCATTTCCCTCATCGCTGTCAGCAGGTAGCAAATAAAAGGGTGACATTGAGCCTTATTTACCAGTGAGAGCAATTTTAATTCTCCTTTTACCACAGTTTCTTCCCTCACATTTATATTTACCCTCTACTTTATCATTACAACAATACACTAATGTATAATTAACGTACCATTAAGAGCTTTCATGAGCATCACTATGTAAGGTTCAAAACACCAACAAACCAAAGAACACCTCTCCCCAACAAAGAAAAACCAAAACCAACTCTCCCCCCAGCCACACACACAAAGCAGAGCTGTAAGGGGCTTCCTAAGAGGTCAGCCAGCCCACCTCCAGCCCCAAGGCAAGAGTGATACAGCTTCCTTAGGGCCCATAATGGCCAAAAAGGAGCTTTGTTCTCACTATTGCCAAAAATCCTCATTGCAATAATAAGTCTCAATTTAACAATTTCTTACTTTTCTTGGGTTTTTTGGTACCACTAATTATCAGTCTAGTAACCTCTGGTTCTTTTCCAGTGTTCCCGTGTCAGAATACTAGCCTGCCCCATCACATCTAGGGCCACAAGACAGCATAACTGCAGCATGCCAGAAAAACGAACTGCAAAGCAGTACTGAAATGGTTTGAGCTATAATATTTACTTGTATCTTGTGAATTCACATATGGAGATATCATCTAATTGTCAATAGATTAACAACAATTCTTATCAAGGGCCTAACTCCTAACTCTTCAGAGTCAATGAGTCCGTTCTACTGTATTCAAATGGCTTTGGATCACCCCCAAAAGGAAAAAAAAAAAACAACAAATCACCACACAAAAGTAAGTTACAAATTGTCTAATTAACTTTTCCAAATGTCTTTTGAACCACTTCCAGAAAAATAAATGAAGGGGGAAAAAAAAAAGAAAAGTATTCAAGCACTCCAAGAACACAATTCAAGTAAAAGAAGGGGGGCAAAAAAAACCCCCAAAACACACCTGCCCAGGCTGCTTTCAAAGTGACAGGAGATAAAATATAATCACATACTGCAAATGACTCCTAAAGTCAGGGAGAACAAAGGCTGCCATAAGGCTGCCCTTTGATCCTTACATGTCTCATCATTCAGCCTCTCCTTGCTATTCAGTTGTGTCATGTGCAAAGCACTCACACAATCATTGTCAGAAATAGCCCCACTTTTTCCCATCTGCACTTGCTCCAAGCTGAGCAGGAAAAAACCCAACAAAACAACAAAACCCCACACTACTAACAAAGCAGTTACATCAACAGATGTGAATTCTGATTTAAACAGCCATATTTCTTTCCTAGAAGTCTCTGTTTTACTAAAAGCATGTGGACATGCAGAAAGTTTTTTTTTACTCAAGTATAAGAACAACAAATAAGCCTACGATACAAATATATGAAAAAATCCACTAGAGGTTCCCATTTCCTGGTGTTTTCAGATGCAAGGAACCTAGATACATTTAAGAATCTTATTCTGAGCATTAAAAGTCATCATCTGGGGTACAGCAAAAGGTTTGTGCAGATGAGTTGCTCCAGCTGTGATTTTCACTTTATCATATGCCTATCATTGGTTAATTTGGACCTGCGTACCAAAGCAATAAAATTAATGCCACTGTCTTGAAATGTTGTTTCTTCATTGCTGAAATAAAAGCCTCTACTGGGTGGTGATTATGAAACATGATTGCCCTTGTAATTCTAATATCTGCTTCTCTTAATTTACAACTCTTCCACCAAATAAAACCAAGGAAGAAATAGAAAGTTCATTAGCATTACAAAGTTAAAATTATTAAAACCAATCCACAATATCATCTGTCTGGATTTCAGCATCAAATAAAGCTTTGTTCTATAGTGTTCTCAAAACAGATTACTGCCGACCTCACATCACGGCTCACGAGGAGCAAAGTTCAGAGAGAGTATCAGTCGTCATTTTCAACTCAAAAGAGTTTTTATAGAAACTTGAGTTATGCGGTTTTGGGGCAGAGAGGCTGCACAAACGCAACCAAATCCCACGTACTCTTAGTTTTCTGTATTCTGAAGAGCCTGCAATCTTAAAAAATACTGCAGAAGAAAAGTATAGCATAAGAAATGCCACTATTTATGAAATATATAGTGCTTGCTTATAACTTGCACTCTGTCAACGCAAAACAAGATACCATGTTAAGAAATATGACACAGTTTAATCATGCATCCTAAGGTGATAAGCCTGCATTTTCTGTAATGCCAGGTTGAATGTTTTTATCTCAATCGTATTTGCAATATATTTTTGGCTTTCCCAGTAGATTCTTCTGTCTCTCCATATTACTGTGTTCTAGCCCAAAAATAGCCATTAACAACTACACACAGAGGGCCAAATTCAAGAAGCAAGGTTCACACCAAGCTGGTCAGTTTTGAAGGGTTTTGACAGAGAGTTAAGCCAAATTCTTCTGTACTTTTACTTCTTCACTAATTTATTCCAGTATCTACTATCTAGAAAAATATACATCTGTGTTTCAGTCTACCAGCTCTTCTGCAGCAATCAAGTTAAAAACTAATAAATAAACCCTTAGCTGATTATTAAATCAAGCAGTAAAATCTCCACTCCTAGAAATATTAAGGAGGTAGACCTGCTGCAAGTAAACTGGTCTCATGAAGAGTGGAGGCCATCAGAGACTTGAACAAATGTGTTTCAACAGGACAGATTAATGTCCTATTCAGACCCTCCTCAACAATTCAAATTCCTCCTCAATGAACTCACTGCAGAATCAGGCCTATTAAAAGCTTTTAAACACAGAAAGCAAAAGACTTAAAAATATCTAGCAAATTTTCCTTTTCCCCTTGGAGTACTATTAAAATGTTCTAGTTCATTTAAACAGGAAGAGAAAATGGTGAGATTACAGAATCCCAGCATGGCAGAGATTGGAAGGCACCTCCAGAGACCATCATCCAAGTCCCCTGCTCAAGCAGGTTCACCTAGAGCAGGGGAAAAAAAAAAAAAAAAAAAAAAAGAAAGAAAAAAAAGGAGTACACTATTTACACTCTTCAACCTGTCATTTTCCTTGAAATTAATGAGAGCTTATGGTGGAAATGAATCATACACGACCAACACCAAATATGATACTTACCACTGAAAACTGTGGCTACGTTCCCTAGGTGTATTTCAGGGCTAGCTGAAGCTGCTCTTGTTACATTTGGCAGCAGCAGCAGTTTTTAGAGAGATGGGTGAGGAAATACAGGTAAGAGATATGCTATAGCATCTTTCTTCACACCAGATGAAAACGCTGATGCAATACTTAAGTCACAGTGGGGGACAGGTTGAGAAGCCTAAGGCATATGCATTTTACCTTGGTCCAGTTGTAATTGCTGCTTATCCATTTAGCATACAGCTCAACTGCTTTGTAAGCCAATAACAAATACAACTTAAGAAGAAAAGCATGCATTCAAAAGGTATAGTATGGAAGGTTCTAGAGAAGGATTTTCACTCATTTTAGCATATAATTATTCTTACACACACACACACCCTGTTCTTCTTCCTTGCCTAAAGATTGGCCACAGTCTGGAGTCTAGAAATTCAACATTCATAACCACAATAGCTACACAATAATAATAATTTACTTTTCCCAGTGTCTTTCATCTTGAAAGGCCCCCTGAAGTGCAGCCAGCTGTCCCAGAGAAAGGCACGCAGAGCACAGCATGCCACTTAATAAAACGCCTACAAGAAGAAAGACCAGCGAGACTTGGTGCCTCAGCAGCTTCCATGTCAGGCATCTTGTACCTGGGTCTCTTTATACAGCCCCTGAAATATGGGCTGGTAAATTCTGAAAGAGTAATGGACTTGCTGCTGGGAAAGGATGATGGGCTAAATCAACCCTGAGCAGACAAAATCTTAGTTCATCTTGCAGCTCCCTTATTCATAAGGATGTTTTCTTGATCCCTAAATCCTGCATGACTCTCAAATCCCATCTGATTATTTGCTCTTCTCCGAGGAGGAGGAACATAGAAACTTCAGAGTAACATCAGAAAATATATCGAGTTTGTTTTGGTCTAGCAGCAATAGCTTAGGAAATGAGTTTGTCAGATTTGGCAAGGTCTCTAGTTTCTATGCCATGAGCTTACCTGAGGAACTTGGACCATAGTCTCGAAAACAGAATAGCTTAATAAATGAGGTACAAAACCAAAACACATGGCAAAGCTCCAATCATTCAGGTAGTACTGCAGCAGGGGAGCATGGACCCATCAGATGTTGTGCAGCTACTAGCCACATGTTCACCATCCTTTTGCGTATTTTTTTCTTTATCCAGTGACTGGGGATACAAGAGAAGTGGGGTAAATTGCAGAAGGGAGAAACTGCTGGTGGTATCTTCCTTCAATACACTGGAGAGACTGAATCTAACCTGTCTAGGTCCTGCTGTAAAGCTTCCCTACCCTCTAGATCGACATACCCACCTAGCTTGGTGTCATCTGCAAATGTACTGAGGGTACACTCAACCCCCTCATCCAGATCATTAATAAAGATATTGAAAGGAACAGTCCCCAGTACTGAATCCTGGGGAACACCACTTGTGACCGGATGCCTGACAGATTTGGCTCCATTTACTACCACTCTTTCAGCCCAGCCATCCAGCCAGTTTTTCATCCAGTTCAGAGTGTATTTATTTAGCCTTGCACCCTAAGTTTCTGAAGGAGAAAGCTGTGGGAGACTGTGTCAAAGGCTTTACTAAAGTCCACATAGACAATGTCCACAGCTCTTCCCTCATCCACTAGGTGGGTCACGTTGTCACAAAAGGAGACCAGGTTAGTCAGGCAGGACCTGCCTTTCATAAAGCCATGCTGACTGAGCCCGATCACCTGGTTGTCCTGTATGTGCTGTGTCATGGAACTCAAAATGACCTGCTCCATATCCTTCTCTGGCACCAAGGTCAGACTGACAGGTCCGTAATTCCCTGGATCATCCTTTTTGCCCTTCTGGTAGATGGGCATCATATTTGCTAGCTTCCAGTCAACTGGCACCTCCCCAGATGGACAGGAATGTTGATAAATAATGGAGAGTGGCTTGGTGAGCACTTCTGCCAGCTCCTTTAGTACCCTTGGGTGGATCCCATCCAGTCCCATAGACTTGTACACATCCATGTGGCACAATAGGTCACTGATCATTTCCTCACGGATTATGGGGGCTGCATTCTGCTCCCCACACTCATCTGCCAATTCAGGAAGCTAGACCCTCTGGCAGCAACTGGCATTGCTGACAACCGAGGCAAAATGGGCACTCAAAGGCTCAGTCTTGTCCTTGTCCTCAATCACAAGGTTCCCAGTAGAGGGTAGAGATTCTCCTTAGCTCAAAAGTTATCCTTAACTTCTGTGAAGGTCACAAACAAGACTTTCAAAACCCCACTCTTAAAATTTAGCTGATGTTTAGATACTTGGAAGTTTCAGCTTCTAACTTTTCATTCACTCCCCTTCTGTCATTTCTATGCCCTGGCTTCCCAAAAACTGAAATGGAGTTAACATTTATTCAGCCAGACCTCTATTAAACTCATTTAAACAGCTTCTAGTTTCATATCCAGCACTTTTAGGTCAACAATGTTATCACAGCATCTCCACTCTCCCCAGTTTGAAAATCGCTTCCAGATATGTATTTTACATGCATTTGTGTTTGACGAAAGGTGCATTCATCAGCCACATTTTGACACTACACTGTGCATCTCAGCAGCATTTCCAAACCAAGTATTTTGTATATGCCACAAGGGAACTTCCTTTGCCATGTAAACGGAAAAAAAATGAAAACAAACAAACAACAAAACACCCAGAAATTCAGTAAATATAAATGACCAAATAAAAAAGCAAAACTATGCAACTTACAGCGAACCACACTCCAGGGAATTTCTAACTGCTTCTCAGGAGTACTGGGTAAAAGATCTGTATGGGTCATGTCAGGATGAATTACCAGCACTTTTTTATATGTATGTCACCTAATTCTAATATTTATCCACCCTATATTACAGATTCAGTTTTAATTTGATCATCCTCCCCCATCTTCTCCACATCCCAAACACTCTTGGGACTCTTTAAAAATAACACATGCCTTCAAAGCTCAATTCACATGAAAATACCAGTGATAAATCCAGGCCAACAGTAAATAACAATTGGCTTCTCCCCTTAGATGCTAGAACTGGATTTATGCAGCTGAAAAAAGTCCCAGGCTGTCTGTCCAATATCAACATTTTCCACCCATCCATCCTCCTGGCAATATTCCCTTCTAATGGGCTTCATTCTTGCACTAATTTTGCACTAAAATGGCTCAATTTCATGGCAGAATATTTTGCTTAATTGAGATCCTAAAGAAGAGCACATTAAATAAAGGTTGAAGGACAGATGACAGATTTTCTTGAAAACTTCTGTTGAAGATGACTACTGTTTTGAGCAAGGAAGAGAAAATTTAATAAGTAACTTCTAGATCAGAGGATGGCATGGAATTCATCTGCAGTACAAAGAGCCTTAGTGTTCCATCAGAATGGGACACAGCTATAGGCTCTGGTGCAAGGTCCAAGCTTGGCTTAGTGGGTCTGATCCTGTGCCACTTCAAACAAGAGGGGGATTTGTTTTGAAGTTTAATTCTTTCATCTGGGTGAAACAGGGAGACCTTGTGGTGACCTTTCAGTACTTGAAGGGGGACTGTAAGAAAGACTGGGACAATCTGTTGTGACAAGGGACAATGGTTTTAAACTAAAAGAGGGATATTTAGACGAGAGAGAAAGAAGAGACTTTTTATGATGAGGGTGGTGAGAGCCTAACCCAGGTTGTCCAGAGGTGGTCAATGCCAATCCCTAGAGACATTCCAGGTCAGGTTGGATGTAGCTCTGAAGAACCTGCTCTAGTTGCAGATGGCCCTGTGGAGGTGTTGGATTAGAGGACCTTTGAAGGTCCCTTCCTACCCAAACCATTCCATGATGTCTGTTTTGAGTGTTCTTGACATTATCTCACCTGGGATCATTTCCCTGGCACTGAAACGTACGAGGTTCAGCAAGTCAATCCCCAGTGAAATTGGGCTTTGCTGTATTTGCTCCAGCTCACAGGCGTGGGCAGGACACAGGAGTCTATACACTATAAATACTGTCAGTATGGTGAAGTCCCAAGTCATCCTCACACTGCTCTCTGCACAAGTGAACCTGGCCACTGAAGCCAAGCATCCATCAGGCTGGTACCTACCTCACTGCAAACACTATTTTTCCATTTATTCTCTACAGTGGGGCATTTTCTATTGTCAAGGAAAGTTAAAGAGGTTGCATTTGATTTACCACCAAACAGATAAAAGCTGTTTGCTAATGGCTGCCAGATGCATGCGAGGCCACAGCCCAGCAGAGAAGGGACACGAGGCAGGATCTCTTGTGGATTTTCCCACACCTTTCTTTCATCATCTCTTCTCAAAACTCAAAAAAATTTATTGTAAATTTGACTACAAAGATCTCTTTCCTCAAAGTGACAGGTAGTGCCCCGTCAAACCTGTCAGAAAAAGAAAATAAAAATAAAAAAAAACAGAGCTAAAAAAATAAAAATCACCAGGAAACTGAAGGGAGCTGGGTAATGGACAAGGAGGTGTCCTTGGAGTCTAGTGCTGAGCAGAGCAGCAGCTGCAGCTGGACATGCCAAGGTGAGCTTCTGGAAGCATGGATGGGGAGAGGAAGAGTGCTAAGCAGGGAGCCAGATTTAGTCACATTGAAATGGAGAAAGACTTCCCCCTCCCTTCTCAACAGTCAACAGTCAGTCACAAGCTGATAGGAAATATTGAATGGGGAGCAGTGAATAAGAATGGATATTTTTACACTCCTAATGTTGAATTTTATACCGATGTCATAAATATTAATAAAGGGAATATTTATTGTAGACATATTGGACATTTTTCCAGGCTTTCTGCAAAGCAGAATTGTTTAAATTCGCTCCGCTCATGAGGGTGAAATAGGATTTTTAAAGATGCTTATAATGACACAGAGATCGAACAAGCAACTTGAGGAGAGTGTGTTTGGAGTTTGTTTAATTCAAATGTCACTGCAGCCTGCCACTTGACTTGGAAGGGATTCAGCCCACTAATATAAGATCCAGCAAGGTATTTCAGGGTATTTTAGTATGTCCTAAAAATACATTTGGTATACCTGCAGATGGTGAACACAGGGATCTACACACATTACTGTTCTCTAGAGATTAAATATATATTTGAATAATTCTGTCTTTTCTTACTTCAAATGTAGCTAACACATGCACTTAACAATATAACACAAGGATATTAAACTTTCCCTATCAGGGTCAGCTTTCATGCAGAAAGCCTTCTGGAAAGGAACTGTTCCTAAGGAAGTTTGCTAGCAATTTTTGGAAGTCTTTGCTTGAGTTTTTTATGTCTTGTCTGGTAAATTTAAGAGCTCCGAAAAACAGATGTCAAGCTCTCCCACTGCAGTCTTGAAACTGTACCATTTAAATTTTCATTCTTTACTCCCCATCCATATCACCTGGAACAAGCCCTCAAGATACAGTGAGAGTACCTGCAATAACAACAGGAATTAAAAACTATTATTACTGAAAGACACAAGAGCTGGTTGTGACATGCTATATGCCCTAAGATACATGTGTTTTACACAAAGCAGCCACAGAATCCAGGTTTCCAACATATTATTCTGAAATTTGAAAACTTCTTCCCAACAGTAATGGAAACTAATTGCCTTATTTTACTTCAACATTACTACATAATGTGTGCAGAACATGCTACAGCACACTCTGCCCTATGCCGCAGCATAAGCCTTCCAAAACTATTATAAGTAATAAAAATTTCTTCCCCCCCAATTCCTCCTTATATTTGCCTCAACCAAAAATCCCATAATACCAGGAAAATTAATGCTGGACAGTCGGACCCAGCAGTTCCAGGCTGAACTCTCCTGCTTGCATGGCTGCCTTGCCCCACAATCCCACTACTCAAGGGAGAGATGACCTTTCTTTTAACAGGTTTTTCCATGATCTAAACTCCTATCCAAATTACAGTTTAGTTTAACTGATAGCAGTATCTATGGCGACATGCTCTCCTCTCTCCCAGCAGCGAGCCCAGGGAAAGCAATTCATGTGCTCCACGTACTCAACTTTCTCTTCATTTCTTTACCCTAATGGATCAAAAGCTTTAGACATGCAAAGCTTGTTAGCAATGCCCTGCTCACCAGCCAGCTTTCAAAGAGTTCAGCGTACGTCTAATCAAAAGATCATCTGTATAAATCAGGCTTTCCTTTATTATGGTAACATCTCACTAGGCCTTTCTAATAAATATTTTAAATTCATTAAACAAGTTTCATAAAAGGATCACCTTGGGCCTTTTAAGCACTTCAGAATTTAAAATGTGAACCTGGCTTAGAGCTAGAGCCAGCTTGTGTTTTATGCTGGAGCCTTCTCTGTGTTGACATTGGAGATTTCTCTTCACTGCTCCCAGCTGCCCACCATGAGGAGATGATACTGAACAGCAGCTACCACCAGCTTTGAAGATCAACAGATAGAGAGGCACTGGATTGTCTCTGGTTTCAAACCATCCCTAGGGACCTCAGAGGATTTGCCTGTTAATCGATACCCAAACTATGCATCTCATGAAGGTTCAGATCCTATCACAGCTGGGACAGGGCATCTCCACTATGCTGGTGTGGCTACAGATAAGGCTCTTTAAGGCTGAGCACTTATGGGATCAGGGACAATAACAGTGTAAGAAAACTCCTTCAAAGCCTTAGGATACACAAAGTGTTCTCAAAAAAGGTCACTGTTTATAGATGTCTGATGATTTAATATCTCCAGGTCTGAAATTTGAGCACCACAAAGATTCTATGTAAGGGAACAGACCTCAGATAGCAGAGCCACGTAAAATTATTTTGAGTGCAAGGAGTTCCTAGAGACACATTGGCCAGAGGCTATGACAGCTGTAACTGAAAAGACACTCCTCAAATCTGGGGAAGAAGGGGAAAGAGGATTCATCCCAGATTTTCTTCCTGCCTCAGGACAAACCCATGCATTTTTAAGTGCTGTTGTCTTACTTGTCTAATAGTTTAAAATGCAAGATGAAGGAAAAGGCATCAAATTTACTTGAATCTCTCATTTGTGAAATGCATGAAGATTGTCAGGAAGGTATTAACATCTTCTACATAAACTCCTGAATGTCTTAAATCTTCACATTTCTTTTTCAAATTCCTTTAAATTATAACACACTGTACTACTGAGCAGACTCTTATACTTCTGGATTTGTGGAGTCTTGATTTTTATTATGGAATATTAACATAAAATAAGCTTCTTTAAAGACAAGCTTGATAATTCATGTAAAATATTAACCTTGAAGTAACAATTAATAAAAAATGCCTATGTATAGAACGACCCAAAGGTGTTCCCCATCATCTTGTGATTAATGCCAGGTATGTATAGATCCAGTTTAGAGCAGAGACTTGAGCGTTGAGGCACACAGACAACAGATATTTTCATCATTTGAGAACAAGACGACCTGCTGAGGTACAGCTTGTTAATTTTATTTCCTTAATGCAAAACTAAAGCTCAGTCTTTGCAGTTTTTATAAATATACAGAGCAGCTGCTTTACTGTTTCAAGTGACAGCTCATGTCAAGCAATTGTTTTTCCTCTATATTTCATTGCTTTTTTAATGTAATAGCTGTAGCCATTGTACCTACTAGAAATCATGATTTGGGGTGAGGAGAGCTCCCCTTTCTTCCCCACCACTCCATTCCCCACCCCGATTTTGGGAACCAATTTTCCTAAGATCTTATAAAGAAAGATTGAGCAAGTAAGCAAATGCAACAAGCTGTTCAATGCCCCTGTCCAACTTCCATAAATACAGATCATAGATAAGCCAAAATGAAATAAATAAATAAAAAAACCTCGAGTCACTTTTTTCACTACTGAATTTATTTAGTTACTTAAAATCAGAACTCAAGGTGAGAGGGAAAGAACTGGTTTATTATCCTAATAAGTACTGATATTCTGAATTCGGGAGCTCATTCATAAAAATGAAGTTTCCCAGACTGTGTTAGAGATGACACAATATGCTCCCATGGGTTAAGATGAATCTGTGAATAATTTTTCACAGAGGCAGGGTAGGAGGAGGACATCACGAGAAGATAACTGGTTACAGCTCTCAACCCCACCAGACAGCGTGGCTTAATACTTTTCCACATCAACAATTTTTTCAGCTTCAGCAGTCCATGCATGGCTTTGACCCCGAAAGACTTCCTCCCACCTCCCCCCCCCCCCCAAAAAAAGGCGGGGGGGGAACGACAGGATGTGTGTGTGTGGTTTTTGACAGTATCATTTACTTGCCAAAGTGAAACTTTATGGAAGCATCCTGGCTTGTCTCTGGGGGCTCTTTACTTGCAGTGTGCATATGAAACATCTCAGAGATACCCTGAACTAGAGGATTTAACTCAAGGTCAGATATATTTCTCTAACACAAGGACACTGTGCAATAATGACAAGCCATAGAAGACGATTTAAGTATTCAATATAAATGGCCTGTGTAACCTTTGTGGGTTTTAACAGCTACTCCCTCAATATTATTTTTAAGTATAAAAAGCAATGTTTTAATTAAAAGAACAAGTGTTTTATACAGAGGGATTGATGGTTTTTATCTGACTAAATCTATCTTTAAAAAACGCATGTGTACCAATTAGCTTTGTTCAGCAACTGGATGTACTTCATGCATCTCATCCATACACATTTTAATTATTTGGAGACAGAACTACAATGCGAGCAGTAAAACCCATCACAAAATTTGACATGAAAAGCAATGCCTCTGAATTACATGAAAGGAAGGCCATGGGTGAAAAAAAAAAACAACATTTAAGAGTAGGTTTTATTTAAGCAAATGCTGGAAAAGCACTGGAGTAATTTTGCTGTTCTATCACTTTTTACATCCAGCAGCCTCATTTGTGCTGACAGTCCCTTGCTAGTATTTTCAGATAGGGGAAAAAAGGCTTAGAAGAGAATGGATCATTTCAGACAGTTTTCTTTACATCCTTTTATCTTGCCAGCAGCAAAGATGTTCGTTCTACACCTACTGCATTTCAAACCCTACAGCGTAGGGAAGGGTGAAGCCTTGACTTAACACTGGCTGCAGAGCAGCATCTGCTCAGTGCTCTTCACAAGACTGAAAAGAATTGTTCCTCTGGAAAGGCCTTGGCATATAATTTGCACAAATATGTTGCAAATGTTGCTGGCAGTCACCTAGTTTGTTTGGGTTTTAATTTGTTTGTTATTTATTGATTGGTGTGCCTGCAAGCTGGAGATGCAGTAGGCAAGTTCCTCTGGAGTACTTAAGGGGGTTTTAGTAACAACATCTCTTCAATATGAGAAATTTAAAACACAGCTTCATAAAAGAAAGCCTTTGCACTAATCACCTTGTTAAAGAAATTGAAAATATATTCCCTTTCCCAAGCCTCATACACACAACTGTAATTTTCCTCGCAAACTTCCCTTCAAAGCACACACACTCCATAGATTCCCAGCCATCAGCCAATGCAGTGACACTTCCTGAAGACCAGGGCAGGGGGGACACACGACAAGAAAAATAAACAAAAAGGAAGACAAATCAAAACAAAACAAAACGTAAAAATAGCAGGTACAAGTGCTTCATGAACAAGAATATATGACCCCAACATTTCTAACATGCAATGATGCTGCCCAAGTCAGAAAACTGAGTCATGCTGCGAGAGCTTGCTCAGTCCAGATGCAGCCACTGACATGTAGTACATATTATCATCGGCCTAACCAAATAATTTTCTTTATAAACACAGAAATCAAATTAAGTCTCTCAGGTCAAGATAAGGATTTGCAAAGTACTCAGTACTGAGATGATTCTCTTCCTTCCATGGGCACCGATATGTAGGTTTAGGGCTGTTTATTTTTTTTTTTTTTTAGAAGGAAAATAAATAAATAAGAAGGAAAATAAAAACACTCAAGCAAGACTAAGAATCCAATGCCAGCTCATTAAATACTCAAGAAGTTTGGCCCAGGTGTGTGTACCTTACTCATTTTGTCAGGTTTATTGCTGCTCAAAGTATTATTTATTTTTGCATTAAATACGCATTTTAAAAAATAGAACAATAATTTGACAGGAATTCTGATCGTTCCACACAGAATTTAAGTAGTTGCCACATGACCACATACCATTGATATTTTTCACCTGCTGTCCCCATAAGGAGATGCACATTTCACACAGGGCCTCCAATGTACAAGGAGCAGAGCTGGCTGCTCTTTTTCAGCTGTATCATTTCCCAGCATCTGATTGCAACAAATATCCTAACAAATATATATATATATTTTTTAAGATAATTCAATGTTTTAAAGGATCCTTTTATTTGAACAAGCTATATAAAAATAGTTAAATACTTAACTGGGCTATAAAATAACCTGCAATCATTTCATTTGCTTTTATAGCCTTCCTCCACATATATCATCACATTATAATGAAATCCAATTACACTAAAAGTTTTAAGACAGCTGGGGGGTGTTCCCTGAACCCGGCTCCCTCCACCTTCCCTCCCCCAGCTTTTCTCCAAACAGCCTTGTCTTCCTTGACATCCCAAATACAGCACGTGTTCAACATCATGAAAACCACATTAAATGAGCAAGAGCTCTATGAAAGGAATTTTTAAACAAAGTATTCCTGGGGTTGAAGGTCTGGGGTCTTAGTCCTTGGGCTTGGTGGAAGGGTTTTTTTTCTTGTGTTTGCTTTCAGCTTGTTTGGGGTTTTTTTTGTTTGTTTTTTAATTGAGGACAGGATGTAAAGTGCTGCGTTTAGTTCATTTGCACATCTAGACCTTGTACCTGCTCAGTTTAAAAAAAACAAAACCAAAACACCACAACAAATTATGCTATTAAATTAAGCCTCAATTGGTTGACAAAAATCAGGATACCTAGTTTAGCAGAGTGACCATCCAGTGCTTAGGAATTAATATCTCTCCCATTCAGTATTAATAGGCATTGTGACACCACTGACACCTCAACAGCCTGGAAAGTGGTTTTCTCGCATTGTCTGCTGCCTGGGAAGTGAAGACTGGCAGAGGTTCAGGCCCTCACTTGCCAAGAAAATTAGCACTTTCTCAGCAGATATGCATACTGAGCGAAGCATCTGGTAGTCATTGACAAAACAGATCGCAGCATGGCAATGGGCTGCTTGGGGACAGCAGCTCTTCAAACTCAACGTCTCATGGAAGTACAGGCAAAGTTATTTTGCAGCCACACAATCAAGACCTCCAAACAGTGTAATTATCGCAACACCAGATCTAGCACAATTTACCATCCACCCCTAGCAGCTTTGCTGAGTCAAACTGATTTACAAAGCTTTAGGGCTACAAAGATGTTTTAGAATTCTGAATTTAACAATGAGGAATCTCAGATTACAATGGTTTGCATCACTTTATTTACATTAGCTGTATCAGTTTTATTTCTAGTTCTTCTGTTTCTAATATACTTATTTGTGTTAGGATGAGAAAGATGCACAAGCAATTTCTGATCTTACTTGGATTATCTTTTCAAAATTTACAGGTTATCAGTCAAAATTGTTAAATTTATTCTCACCTAATCCCTCTTAAATCATAACAGTGATTGCTACAGTAAGCGTCACACCTGCTAACATTAAAGTGCTACCCAATGCAGAATCACAGAATCACTGAGGCTGGAAAAGACCTCTGAGATCATCAAGTCCAGCCTATGACCTAACACCATGACATCAGCTAAATCATGCC
>JANHFX010024018.1:16333-30506 GCA_027560015.1 Chloroceryle amazona | reverse complement strand
CGGACAATGAAACATCCCGCTCCGACTGGCGGCGGCCGCGGCTCGGGGCGGCGGTTCTGCAGGTCTTGCCGCACGCCAGCGACGGGCCCGCGGGTTGGGCTGGGCTGGGCTGCGTGGGGCTGGGGCCGAGGGGGCGGCCGGTGGGGCACCTCGCTGCCCCCCCCCGCCCCCAGCCGGGCCTTCAGCCACGGAAATTCCCCCAGGAGGCCAAAAGCCGTCAAGTAGAAATAGGGAAGGGGGGGGGGAATAAAAAGGAAAAAAAAAAATCTGAAAGGGAGGCTTTCATGCCTAGACAGGGTTTGCAGCTGTAACACTTGGCAGCGGTGCAGGGGCACTTTTCATGGTGCAACCGCTGGCTCAGAAGCTGTCCGCTGCTGTTATTGTTTGTCTTCAACCAGTTGCGCCTCAGAAGCAGGATAAGCAGGCACGTGAAACGCCGTAGGCCTCCACGCCTGGCCTCCTGGTCTCTCTACTCCTCTGCAAGATCGGTTCTTAACATAACCGTCTCACATACCTTACCTGGTAACCTACAGCCAGGTCTACAAGAAGGAATTTAAAAATAAAAATATTCGAAGGAACATGAAGGATAGAACAAGCATTTTCAAACGTAAAACCCAGGAGTGCAAACTATATCGTCCTCTATAATCTGCCAAGCAGTCTTAACTGTGCTTTCTCTGTATAGGAAATACATTTCTTTCCCACAGCAGAGATTGATTTGATCATCAGTCTCATGCTCTGTTCATGCCCATGCCATGGAGTACTGCAATTGTTGCTCTTGTGTGCTGGTATCCATAAGCTACATGCTCTAGCTTGCTTACACTATCACTGTGTATCATCTTTCTCTGTTGTAGTGTATCCATGTTTAAAGTATAACTTCCTTAAAATTTACAAGCATATTTTTTTTTAATGGTTAGGAAATACCCTTTACTAGTATGTTACACTAGAGTGTACAGACAGGTATTTTTTTGGAAAGTAACTAGGAAGAAAAAATAGTCAAGTTATAGATTACCTATTCCTAACATAAGAGATTATAACTGAGAGATACTTAGTTTGATATTGTAATTGCTAAGTAACATGCTCAGGTATTAAAAGTTAACTTCTTAAAGTTTATCATTTCCCTGGAGTGCTTGTAAACCAACCAGGAGTGCAAGTACCCAAGCAGGACCCAGTACTGTGTGATACTCCACACGCTTCAAACCCTCCTCTTATTTCAGAGGTCATCAATAATTTTGCAGCACTGTAGATCTTTATTATTGGTTATTATTGGTGCAAAAGAGAACAGTGTCATGAAAGGTGAATATATTTTGGTCCTGCATAATGTTTCTTTAAACTTTTTTTTTTTAAAAAAAAGCTTAGTGGGGGGAAAAGCTATGTAAAAAAACCCACATTTTGGGTATATAAAACTAGTATCATGCTGCATATTAATAATATTAGTCTCAATATCTACACTTTTCATGTATGACATTGAGTAACTTTCCATACTTCCTTCTCTCCTTGCTGTCCATGGGGCAGAGCAACTGAGACATAAGGTAGAATGACTTACCTCAAACACCCAAGTGAGTCAGTAGCAGAAGAGAGGCTATGACTCATACTCAATTTACAAGCTTGTGTTTTTCCCTCTGAAACTGGAAACATAGCAGAGAACAGTGGGAGGAGCAATAATTTAGCCAACCACACCCAGCTTTCAAATTATTTCATTGGATAATAAATGCCTATGAAGAGCGGATACCATCCACGGTTGGTGTTTGGGGTTTTTTTTTAACCTTATCTATGAAAACCATATGGTAAACTTCGTGGAGTTCAGTTTATCTTCTTAAAAAAACATGATGGGATGAGCTCATCCTGCCAAGGTTCAACTGTGTAGCAGCCCACGGAAAGATTAAAGCAACTAAATGAATGGAAGAGGATCTTCAGCTGGCATTTGCAGCTGATGCAGTGGGAGATGACCCTAAGCAAAATCAGATTAAAAAAAGGTAAAAGAATTCAATATACCAAAAAGCACAATTCACCAAAATAGCACCTTAAAAATATTGTATAATTCATAATAGATTACATACTAGAGACTGTGATGATTGGAAAAAGATGGGTCGAGATGTGATCACTGTTAATGAGATACCTCAGGCGAAGTTCTTTGGTATCAGCCAACCGTACAGCACTTCCTGACAGTACAACATAGTTCTAACAAATACACAGCTAATCTAAAATAATTGTTTTATTACTTTCCTTTAAAATATAAGACATTCCAAAATATTATTGAAAATTCTCTGGAAGTGGGCAGTTTGGACATCAACATCAGACTTTCAGATAGGCTACAAATATGAGATACGCTCTATCTCACTACAGCAACCGAGTTTAGCTGTTGCACATAAGTATTCCAGTAGTTCCATTGCTAGACCATAAAATTCAGGTATGAACTTCTAGACAGTTGAATGGTCGATTTTGGGATTGATTTGTGAAGAGAAGCACAGCACACTTGTAAAGAGGCAATAGGTAGGTAAAAATTTCCTGAAAGAAAACAAATCAACATCAACAACAACAAAACACCAATGTTTTTTTCCCTATTAATTTCTGTAAAACAAATTCCTAGTATCCTACATCTTCAGGACAAAATTGGTTATCACTATGTTCTAGTTTGAGCTCCTACACAATCTGTGTGATAGATACTGAAGGCTTAGTCTTTGAGGTGTTTTGAATACCAGATATTTTCCTGTGGAGGAAGTTCTTGATAGCAGAGTTATACATCTCAACAATGCTGTAGAAAATCTGTGCACAACTCTACAACTAAAAAATATTTTATTAAAAATATTACTGCTTACACAGTAAAAAGAAGTGATCCAGTGCTATCACTTATGGATCAATGCCAAATTGTAGGTACCCAAATATTCTCCCCATGCTACAACTCTTTTCCCTCCACAAGTCTGCTCTTTCACTGATGCCAACTTCTTTCTGGCAGCAGGAACACAGGAAAACTGAAACTTCTCACATCCTTCTTAACACTCTGGATCATTTAAATGATTCTGAAAGATGGACGATAATATTTAGTAAATCTTTCTGTGACTGCTTGTTTGTACCTTTGTACCTGTGGCTTCAAGTTATCCTTCTGCTATATCTAAGAACATGACTGTCAACTTTGTAATGTGCATTTTTAACATACATATGTTACTTTACACTTTATAGCTCTCTTCAGTATTTAGGACAAGATCTCTGTTGTAAGTATCTTATAGTGCAGCAATGCTGAAATGGGAAAACTCTTATAGTTAAAAGAGCTAAATAAAAGACATGGCATTTAAACCAAATTATAATAAGAATACTACAAGTGAATCTTACAAATCATTGTTTTATTTTGGTTTTAATTTTTATCAAAAGTAGAAATACATACAGTATATACATAAAAGCAGAGTAAAAGGGAATCTGAAGGTCAGAACCACGCCCAGTTTGGAGTACTTTGGGCTCCTGGTATTCATTCACTAGCCTGTATATTACCTTTCTCCAGAACATCCTGTTTAAAACCACATAAATTTTCAGGTGCCAGAACAGAGGTGGATGCAGCTGTGTTGTAGATGGGAATCTGTACTCTATAAAACAGAAACACTGAAGTGCTGTGGCATTGACAGTGCCTTGAACTTCATCTAGTCCTAACAAGGGAATCAAACCCTTCTAGATCAAGGAAATCTACCTCCAAATAGCACAAAAGTGGGAACAAACAGTAGGATGCCTAAATGAAAATTGAGACATGCAGATTTAACTCATTTCATAGCTAGAAATGGAATGAAGAAATGCATTCTCTTTTAGAGAAACAATTGGATCCAGTAATGCTTTACATTACTCTGGGAGCACAAAGTCTTCCTACTGTAAATCATTCCTGTCCAGGATTGATCTTTTTCTGCTACGGGACAGACTCCACAGTAGGAGGAAAGGGAATATGAGGTTTAATGACTGCTTTCTGCTGGCTCAAATTGACAATTGAGAGTAAAACTCAGTGTAAACATGAACTTAAAATATGGAAAGGTATTTTTCTCATTTTTATTTTTCTGTTTATAGTAAGTATAATAGTATAAGAAATATCTGTAAGATATTTTCTAACAAAGATGGCAAAGATTTCATTAAAAAGTATAAATTATTGAGTAAATCAATGTTTTCTAAGCTGAATTATTTCTGATGTAATTCCAATGAAGTCAAAGGAGTTGCATGAAGATGAATTCAGCTCAACAAGCTTTACCCTGCTTAGGGTGAAACACATCACATGGCATGGTTTATGATAGTTTCAGCTATCCCTTAGCAAGCTCAAGCAAGTAGCTCACTCAAGCAAGTAATAGATCTCACATGAAAAAGTAACAGATCATATATTGAGGCATGCAAAATGACGTTTCATCACAACAAAGTGTCAACTAGTAATTCATTATGTTCCTACAAATAAGTCAAGAAGAAATATTCAGTATTCAGTTACAACTAAGTGTGCTGGATTGCAACAGTTAATTTATTTACATAAATTCCCTTCAGTTATTCAGCTTTTCACTTTGCAGTTAATATTGCACCTTAATAAAAAACTTGTTTAGGACTTCAGAAGAAACTTGAAATTCAGGAAAAATTAATGTTTCAAACTCTGTACTGATTTTTTAATGCATTCAAGATCATTTGGAAGTTGTCTTGACATTCAAGATCATCTCAGCAAATGTAAACAGTAACAACAGCATATTGTGAGTTAATGGGACTTGAAGTTTAAGGCATTATTGATTAAATAGTGTGGCTATCTAATGCAGAATATTGTAACATGAAATACAGAGAGACAGTAAATTTAGAATTATTTAATGAATTTACCTGAACCACATGGTCATAACAATGTTAGAAGATGTAGTTATAGCAAGGAAACAAAACAAAACAAAACAAAACAAACAAAAAACCCTAAGCCAAATATTTCTGTTGTTTTTCAGGTTAACAAGACTCCTTTTGCTTCTGGAACCTGAACAGTATCTGGATCTGGCATTATTCTACATTAGTATTTTATGCATATTCCTTACAATTGTAAGTATTCATGAAATTTACATTAACTTTTCTCAGCGGTATCAAACTAATTGCCAATATCAAATGTTGTTTGTGAAAATACTGTATCTAGAATTCCAAAAACATAAAAATATTTCCATATGAAAAGAATACCTAGTCAATCCTTTCCAAAAATGTTACAATGCAAAATCCTAAAACAAGTGTATTTTACAAATAGAATAAATAATGCACTGGAACAGAAAGGTGTATGTTCTATTGCTGCATGAGATCATGCTATCACATCTGTAGGTCTATAAAAATTCAGTTAATTTTTTTCATCTTCAATAAGAGTTCTTAATACACAGTACAATTACTCCTTTTGAGCTGTCAGAGAGTATGCTATGATTGAGTATAAAAAATATTGTGCATTCTATGTTATATTTTCATAATATGGAATGCTCTTATTTACATATTTTGTATTATTCCTAATACATATTCAGAGCATATCTTGTAACAGCTCCATTGGAACCACTAACATGTATGCTGTGAATGTGTATTAACAGCAGAATGCATTTGCATATTATGAGTCCATAATGCTGAATGCACAATCAAATCTTTGATAAAGAATCATTGCTCTACAGAAGTTATTTTCTCATGCTCTCAATCACAACTGTGACATCTTGCACAGTGGTTTCTCACCCATATCTTTACAACTCACAAAGAAAATATACATCCACTACTGCAACAATTATGTGAATTATAGTTTTTCCAAAGTAAAATATATGTGGTCTTTTTCTCATTTGCTCTATTTCATAATCAATGTTTTCTTTAATTGCCCAAATACGTCCTCCTGGTTTTTCTTTTTGACATCCATATAAATTGCTGGACTGGACTAAGGTCTTACGATCAAATGCTTATTTGGATATTATCTGTAAAATACAGGTCACAGAAAAAAGAAACATAAAAATAATCCTTAGTCAGTACTACTAGTATTTTTAACTATCATGTTTTTGTTTGTATATTTGCCTAAAATAATGGAGAATTTTGCCAACCAGGAACATACAATTCTCTAGATTGGACAGAACTAAAATTACAAAATAACATGATTACAAAACTTCATTTGGATAAAAAAGTTAGTGTTTTCTACATTGACAGATACTTATCCTGGCAAACAATGCAGGTAAAAATAGAAAAAAAAACACCCTTACCGGTCTAAAACAGAGAATTAAAGAAAAAATAGTCATCTGCCTCAGTTTCTCGCTTAGCTAAATAAAAGTAATGCAAATTTTGGGTTCGGGTCTGATACAGTACTGTGTCTGTGCTCATCAGGTGTCAAATTTCCCCAGGAAGCAAAATAAAAGCTAATGACAAATTGGCTTTTGACCGGTTCTCTTAAGAACTAGAAAGACACAAGAGGGAAATTACCTACATATACCCTTTCAAGGACTGCACAGTGACCATACTGACTATTAGTTTTAAAATACTTCCAGCTGTATTATTTTAATAAGCAGTACTGAAAGGCGTTATGTGGTTTTGATATCACTGCAGAGATATTAACTCCAAAAAGTATTCAGTTAAACGTTCTGGTAATTAATGGCAAGTATAAAATATCAACCATATGAGAACCAAATATTTATGCATGACTATAATAATACCTCAGCTAAAATATTAGTAAAATCAGAAAACACAAATTAGATTCAAAGTGTCTCCCATGTAGCTGGCACTTTTGGATCACATATATGGGGATGCAGTCCTGCCCACTGAATGATGGACACAATTATATTCTCCATTAATATGTGTAATATCTGCCACATATCAGAGAGTGCGTATATGTATGTAGATGTAAAATCTCTGGAATTTTAGTGTTTTCCCTTTAAAAGAAATGGTTACATTTTAGTTTAGCGAGGAAGCCTATTACACTGTACAAATTCCTTCATTTCTCTTTTTCTGTGGTTTATTTCAAACAATTTTAAGTATTAATGAAAATGCTGTAAAAGTCATAATGTTAAAGTACAATTTTATTTAACATTGCTTGATATTATAAGAGCTATAAACAGGCTCCTGTAAACTTATATGAGCAATTATTTTGAGGTCTGAGCTGTTGGCTGTTTTCCTTTTTTGATTGTAAATAGAAGTAAGATAGTTTGTACTCAGTTATTTTGTAATTCTAACATACAAGCTGCTCTCTCTCAGACATTGTTTCAAGATACAAATCCCTGCAGTCTGTAAATTGCACTGATAATCGGTGATCAACAAAACCATTTGAAATACTTTTCTGTGGTTGTCCAAAGCCTGCTTTACATCTACTCAATAAGTTGCTTGGACTTTCAACTTAATACACTCTATTTGAATAAAAATAAAGTTCTGATAACCTTGATCTACAGACAAGTAAAATTTAAGCCATTGTGGGATGAGTGCTTTCACTGTAGAATCTCTGGTGTTCTAGTCCTGGATCTCTGACCAGTTCCCTGAATTTTCCCTAATTTTGTTATGTTAGCAAAACGATTTTTTTTTAAAGTCAGATATTTTTAATGTGCCAGTGATAAATGAATCCTAAGCTTGATTTCATACTCTCCAGAGTCTAGTTAAACTTTCAAGCACAATTTTATTGTTGCCTTCAGTAAGGTTGGACACCTGTTTTTTACACTAAACGGTATACTTTTAATTAGTTTACACCATAAATATAATTAAGGAGTAAATCAAGGGAGTAGTATAAATGCTGTTGCTATTTGTTCTCATGCATTTTTCACTTGCCGTGAGGACAGGAGGCATCCCAGACAGCTTCATTTTTCCCCACCTCTGCATCAATCTCTTCTGAGACTGGGAATGGGAGTGCCCCTCTTACAGTCACCACACACTCTCAGCCCAAAAAAATAAATAATTCTCAGCGGAATTGTATCCTTCATCTTTGTATTGAAATTAGTGGGTAATTCTGAAGAAGAAACGTAAAATTTAGAAAAAAGTCATTAAAGTGTTCTCACAAAACACTAGCATCATGAAGGTCTTGTTTCTTAAGGAAAAAAAATAGTTTCCATCTGGAAATTTATGTGGAGCACTCAAGACCTATAGTCTTGAGTATCTCCTGCTTACCATTCTAATGGGATCAAATATATTATATTAAAAATATCTTTTAAAAACCCACCTCAAATTATTTGTGAGAATGTGACAATAATGTAAGTCATGCTGTAAATGCTTGGTGCCATATATGAAGAATTAGTACAAAAACTAAATCATCAGGATCATATAAGTTATCAGCCACTGGTTTTTCTTTTTCTAAAACTGTAGCTGAGTAAGGCAAAACATGAGGGTAAACAGAAATATGGAAGTATGTTATTTTTTCCTTTTAAATACTAAAAAATAAATTTCTCATAGGACATCCACAACTTCTTATATCTTGTCATACTTTAAATTCTTCTCCTTTATGAGATTTGTTAAGGAATGTGGTGAATAGTACCAACAAGCTCCCATGAGAAAGAGACAGTATAATACTTTTTCAAATAAAGCAGAAGATATTAGATCTCGGTGTAATGAGCAAACTTGGGAACAATGGAGTGACTTTGGACTCACATTTACACAAAAAAAAAATCAGAATCTTGACCCATGGATACAGTAGTCTATAAAATATTGTGTCAATTTGCTCTGCAGTTTGCAGGGAAATAAACAATTTGGGAATTTAGTAAAATAAAGTGAAGGTTTTAGAAATACACAACAGATTTTTGTACATATACATTAATGTTTGTCTAAGTGTCTGTCTAGACACCCATAGTTAACTACACTCGCAATGCCCATGCGTAAAGGATATGCTACAGTAGACCATGAGATTATCCATTTATCCTCATTTGTGAGTGTGGATGCCTAGAACTCGTGAATGGAAAAAGATATGTTATAAAGTATTTAATCCTAATCAATATTTATTAAAGGAGACAAAGTAACAGTAAGGCAACCCTATAGTACTTTAGGAAAAAAAACCAGCAAGCTGGATTTCTTATCCTGCAATAGTTAATGAAGTTTTATGATTTATTTTAACCCTGAAGTGGGTTTTTAAAAACCCTAATTATATTAATGTACTAAAAGAAATACAGTTGTCACTTAGTTTCATTAAGTGTGACAGGTGACACTTCCAAAGATAAAGGCTGAAACTTGTGAAAATTACAAGTTCAGGATGAAGTGACAATAATATGGTAGCAATGGGATGGAATTGTGTTGCTCACTGCATTAATCAATACTACAATTTTTTTAATGCATAAGGAAAGTTTAATTTTATTAATTTATGACTAAGTTATTTCTACATTAATCTACCTTTTGGTCTTTGGATTTTGGTTTCATTTTGAGACATTCTGGCTGTTTATAAAAACACAGCCAATCATAAAACATCACTGTTGGGAAAGAATCTAGTTTCTGCATGCCATATGTAATTTGGGGACTTGATAATATAACTAAATCAGTTAAAGAGGAAGTGGCTCTATTAAGACTGGAAAAGTTGTACTATTGTCACCTGTGCTACGTACTCTGCTAAAAATCAGAAGATTTAAATTTGTTCAGGTTATTATATCTCATGATTGTTATGATTAGCTTTGCAAACCACCAGCTACATCTGAAATCCCCTAGAAAGACCTAGTTTTTTATTTCCGGTTGTGAATACATACGCTAATACACCAAGTCAGAGTCATATTTAGATTAGCAGAGCCTGTATCATAGTGTTAGAGATCTGATTCTCTCTGGGACTCAGAGGATCCTACCATAAAATATTTTCATTACGGCTTTATGATTCAAGACACAAACACACCCTCTGTGCTGCTGTGCACAGACAAGGTTTGTTTGTGTTGTACTTTGTGATAGCCCACATAGTTGAGTTTTAGTACTTTGGGATAAGTGAGCAGTTAAAAACTTTTATTTCTAATACAGTTAATGAGCAGTGGTAAGGTGTGTGTATACTAGGTTATGGACAGCTAGCATCAAGAATGCTTACAGCACCTAGAATAAGCAAATATTTGACTATTTTCTTTAAGTATGGATAAATAACATATAGAGGGAAATTGATAACTAAATTTATACTTCAGAAAATAGAATAATGAAGCAATTTAAACAATCTCCTTCACAGTACTACAGAATCAATACTTGAAGGATTTCTGGAGCAAACCTTTAGCTCTCATTTGGGATACAAAAACCTTTCCAAGTAAAAATACAGGCAGTATTGAGTCAGGCAGCACTGAAAACTATACTTGTCAACAGATCTAAGCTTGTCTTTGATGCTGTTAGGGACAAGAAATAATGTAAACATTTTCATGTTGAATGTAAATAAATTTATTAAAGTCAAATATAAATGACCATGAACCTGTTAGTAGCTTTCTCTGCTAATACCATGTATTTCTGCTCTCTTCATGTTCTATAAGATTTAACTTATGGACTTGAAACTTAGATTGCACTTTACATTTCCTGTACATCTGGCTTATTATTCTCATGACCTACCAAAATTCACATACAAATGGATAATGTCACTTCAACTTCTTGATCCCGTTTGATTAAGAGACAATGTTCATAGTGGAGGAGTATATGAGGCAATTTATGGCTTTTGAGGGTGATTAAATGCTGAAGTGGAGCTGAGGCATTTGATAATCACAAGAGCTATTTATTACTGGAATATTCCAGCCATATGAACATTTCTCCCATCAGACAGTAAGAGAAACACATTTAACAAACACCATGAAAAAGACAGATTTTTCTAGGTAAATGAAAGTTTGAAATTCTGTATGTAACTGCAATTGAGAGCCCCTGCTCATGTCCCGTGAAGGGCAGCTGTAGGTAAAGCATATATGGAATTCAGAAGGAATATGTTCCTCTCTCTAAGAGCGGGGCTAAGGACAAATAATTGGGTAAGGGAGTTACCTGTGTAGAAACTGAGGGCTGAGACTGAAGTGTGAACATATGTGAATCAAGTTAGGATTTATGACTCATTTTCATATTGCTACTGTAAATGCGTAACAATTATCTGCCAAACTGGCTTGTTAGCACACGCTGATAACAAGTCCAGAGCGGCTGCTATTCTCACGTCTTATGGGAACAGGCCTGTTTCATTTATACCTCCAAAAATATAAATGAAATAAGGAATGACGTCTTAGGAATAGGCCACTACAGAATTAGGCAAAGGGAGGGTCTGCTCATAAGAACTTGGAGAGGAAGTAGGAGTTGAGGTTTTGGGGGATTTTTTTATTTTTTATTTTTGGATTTTATTTTTTTTTTTTAATTTAATGCTGTGAGTCACAAGTAAAAGGCCAATGCCAGGATACTATTTCATATTTATTTAAACAGTGAATACCAAGAGACTCCAATAATTCACAGATCCCATACAGTAGTCTGATATACACAAAATAGCCATGTTTGGGTTTTTATTTTTTCATAAAGAATGTGTCACTGGTACTCATGTGAAAATGAAGTAACATCTTCTGCAGCTAAACTAATAAACCGTAGAATGTTAGGTTGCAATCTAGTGATTTCCAGAACCAGGGAAACCAATCTGTACATACCCAGGGACGTTTCTGATCGTAATTCTTCTTTGCCCTGCTTCTCTGAACTCATATGCATCAGCCTAAAACTGTATAAAATTCCATTCTCTTTTAATTTAGTGGAAATTAAGAAGGAAAGTGGAAGCAAGATGTTGAAAAGTTGGGCAGGCAGGTATGGAGAGTTTGTCAAAGCAGACTACACAGAAAGCAGAAGACACTGCTTCTACTTGCAAGCTGACTCTTCCTTAACTGTCCTTCTTACTGACTGCAATGGAGAAAAAGAAAAGAAGGTGTCATTTGTCCCAATGGTTTTCTGTATTCAGCTTTCTGATGTTCTCGGTTCATATCCACTAGCAGTGATTCACAGAGATAAAAGTGAGATCTGAATTGGTGAACATACTTAATAGTATTTTTTAACAGCATCCTGTCAAGGACTGGAGATGAACTATTACTGCACAGTAAAATACATGAGTACTTTTAATTACAGCTGCTGGATGTCTAATTTAAATACCTAGTCTCTTCTACCTAGGTAATTTCAGAAGGGAGAGAGGAAGGAGGTAGGAAGATTGAGGAACACAGGGTTTCAAGGGGCACTAATTTTCAGTCCCCTTTGCTCACAAATGCTCTATAACTCCTGTTATATACATTGTCTCACATGGTGAGAGAGCAGAACCAAGGAACTGCTGTTTTGAGTGACTCTGGAGACTCTCCTAAAGCAGTCTGTCTCAGAAAGTGGGTAACACCAGGTATTTTAGGGAAAAGTGTATGAAGTCAGTAATGAAAGCGTGGAATAATTCCTTCACATCTACACACGATGAAATCTTATACTACTTTGCAAAGAGCTATTTTTTCTTTACCTCAGACATGAAATTTGTCCATACAAGAGACTATTCTTATGCTTAAATGGTTTATACAGTTCAATCATTACATTCTATTCTTCACAAAGGAATGTATAAAATTTCACTCTAATGTGATGAGGGATTCCATTTTTTGCTCTAAAGATCACTCAAGCCTCAAACTGAATACAGTCTCAGTACATCTAAATTCTGAGTCCCAGCTGTGTTCCTTTAAAGACAGTTTCTTCTGCATCTAACTTTGCCTTTTTTTTTTTTAATGCAGGAAATCTCAACTCTCTTCTAAAATCTACCACAAACTTTCACTCTAACTGCAAGCAAAACACCTAACCTTTGCATGCCTTCTTTTTATTATCTGTGAAATAAGAACAGCAGTATTTACTTCCCAGGAAGGTTATATTCACCTGAGATCCTGGGATGGCAGGTACCAAGAAGTAATTATTTGTTAAAAGTCCCAAGACAAGAATTTGGAAAATCAGCAAGTACACCTGTCAGTCATCTTCCACAGGACCGTGTCAGGAGACTCCATTAGGAACCAGCATTACCAGGTTTTCAGTCTTGCCCAACTATAGGTGTTCAAGTTTGGCCTATCTCACCTGAGGTATTATTGACAGAGATGGTTTTACCCACTTGTGCTTTTCTCAGGCAGTCAGAAAGGATGTGATGACAAAACATGAGCTACCATCAACACAGCAAGGTAGTTATCTCTGTAAAGCACACTGCACCATGGTTTCAGAACAATCCCACAACACTATTTAGAAGCTGACTGGAGTCTTGTTAAGGACATAACAAATCAGTTTGTTCATTCTTAGGGTGATAATGTTTTTTCAGTGAAGTACAACTGAGTTCCTTTTACATTTCCTGTGTACAGCAAAAAAACCTGATAACAATACTGTTGAGCCTTCTGAAATAAATACCTCTTGAAGTAATGAATCTATTAAAGGAGAAAATGGTTTCTGGGCACCAGGGCTGTGTGTTTGAGAATTTGAACTTTCTTACTGCCTAAAACCTGGAAAAAAATTCCAGAAAGGACACCCAATTAGAAGCATATTGACTCATCCTGACAAAAGGGGGGTTGGGGGGGAGAGAAAGGGAGGAAGGAGGGAAGAGATCAAGACTCTCAACAAAAGACCTATTCATTTATAACAGCTTAGCTGTGGAACCATTCCAGCATGCTTAAAAATACTTTATCCATTAGTTGGGAACTATTTTCTAAATGACAACTTGCTGCCCAGATCTGACCACAACTAGCTCCCTTTTCATAGAGGGTAGCAAGGTTCACGTTGTCAAAAGCAGCTTGCCACATCTTCTGGACATGGTAGGGGGGTGAGGCAGAGTAAAGCAAAGGTGCCCTGTGCAAAACAAAAATCCCTGACCTCCAGCATGTATAGAGAGGGGAAGTACAATGCCGTTCAGTTCCTCCTAGGCTATTTTAAGAAAAGAGGACAAATGAATACAACATTTAACTCTGGAGTTCTCACATGAAAAACAGGAAGAGCATTTTAGGTTACTCAAATTATTAAACGTAAGATCATTTAATACCCCAGTATTAAAGCTCAACAATAGTCCTTTACAATTTTATATCAGGCTGCTTTATATTAAACTCTGATCTCACACATGAATAAAATCATCAAGCATATATGACAGAGTAACTGCATCAGTGAACAAGGGATGACCTGTGGATGTGATCTATCTGGACTTCTGCAAGGCCTTTGACACAGTCCTGCATGACATCCTACTCACCATGTTTGAGAGGTACGGATTTGATGGGTGGACTGTTCAGTGGATAAGGAATTGGCTGGATGGCCACATCCAGAGGGTAGTGGTCAATGGCTC